>JARQWZ010004236.1:0-27500 GCA_033150135.1 Gobio occitaniae
CACTCTCACAAACACACTCTCTCACACACACACACACACATACACACTCACACATACACACACACTCTCTCACACTCTCTCTCACACACACACACACACACACACACACACACTCATGCACACTTACACTCTCTCTCTCAAACACACACACACACTCATGCGCACACACACGCTCTCACACACACACACACACACTCTCACACACTCTCTCACACTCACACTCACATACACTCTCTCTCACACACACACACACACACACACACTCATGCATCCTCACACACACACACTCTCTCTCTCTCTCTCTCTCTCTCACACACACGCACACACCCACACTCTCACACACACAAACTATTTTGAGTTTTCTTTTTCACAGAGCTGAACTTTATCCTCAGATCAATGAGGCCTGCCATCAATATTTATTTGTACTATTTTTTTTTTTTACTTTTTAAAAAGTTTTAGTTTTAGAGGAAACCTTCATGTTGCGTGTGTGTAAACCGTGATCCGTGATGTGTGTGTCATTTAAAGCCAGAGCAGCATCACAGCTGGAGATGTTGACCTCAGAGAGAGGCTTTAATCTAAAGAGCACAGAGGGATGAGCTCAGGTTTGCCGTCGCTGGCATTGGTTTCTCCTCATGCAGATAATCGTCGGCTCTTTTTATCAGGGTTTCAAACGGGCAGTAATGGAGGACTCGTCTCCTCTCGTGTGGAGATGTGGCAGCGCAGGCGTTTGGCTTTGCTGCTGTATGGAGACGAGTGGAGGGAGTTTCTCGAGGTGTTTGTGTTTTTACTCCGCTTCCTGTGGGAGAGCCAGCCGTCGCTCAGGATTAGCCTCATGTGCAGTGTGGCGGAAACAGCGCTCAACTGATGGAATAGTTCTGTTCCCAAAGCTGCCGAGCATCCTCACTGTCTGTCACCTTTAGACGACATCCCAACCGTTATATAACTATTCATTAGAGTTCAATATTTTAATATGAGTGTATTGTAGACAAAATGGAACCTCATAAGCATCTGGTTTGAAATGGGTGTAATAATCTAATTATTTAATCTTATATTTTTTATATTTAATGAAATACTATTAACATTTTGTCTGAATAATTACATTCTGCATGGGATTTCACACCATTGAGTCTCCTCTGATCACCAAGGCTGTGTTTATTTGATCAAAATACAGTAAAAATATTGGGAAATATTATTCCAGTGTAAATCAGCTGTTCTCTGTGTGAATATATAGTTAAGTGTAATTTATTTCTATGATCAAACCTGAATTTATCTGATCAAAATACTGTAAAAATTGTGAAATATTATTTCAATTTAAAATACCAATTTTCTATGTGAATATATAGTAAATTGTAATTAATTTCTATGATCAAATCTGAATTTATTTGATCAAAATACAGTAAAAATTGTGAAATATTATTAAAATGTAAAATACCAATTTTCTATGTGAATATATAGTAAAGTGTAATTTATTTCCATAATCAAATCTGAATTTATCTGATCAAAATACAGTAAAAATTATGAAATATTATTAAAATTCAAAATACAAATTTCTATGTGAATATATAGTAAAATATAATTTATTTCTGTGATCAAAGCTGAATTTATCTGATCAAAATACAGTAAAAATTTGTGAAATATTATTTCAATTTAAAATACCAATTTTCTATGTGAATATATAGTAAATTGTAATTAATTTCTATGATCAAATCTGAATTTATTTGATCAAAATACAGTAAAAATTGTGAAATATTATTAAAATGTAAAATACCAATTTTCTATGTGAATATATAGTAAATTGTAATTTATTTCTATGATCAAATCTGAATTTATCTGATCAAAATACAGTAAAAAATTTAAATATTATTAAAATTTAAAATACTAATTTTCTATGTGAATATATAGTAAAGTGTAATTCATTTCCATAATCAAATCTGAATTTATCTGATCAAAATACAGTAAAAATTGTGAAATATTATTAAAATTCAAAATACAAATTTCTATGTGAATATATAGTAAAATATAATTTATTTCTGTGATCAAAGCTGAATTTATCTGATCAAAATACAGTAAAAATTTGTGAAATATTATTTCAATTCAAAATACAATTTTCTATGTGAATATTTAGTAAAGTGTAATTTATTCCTGTGATCAAAGCTGAATTTATCATCATTACTCCAGTCTTCAGTGTCACATGATCCTTCACTAATCATTCTCATATGAGGATCTGATGCTCAAGACACATTTATGATTATTATCAGTGTTGAAAAATCATACATTATATATTTTTTTAGGATTCTTTGATGGATAGAAAGTTCAAAAGTACAGCATTTATTTGAAATAGAATAATTTGTAACATTCTGATCAATTTAATGTGTCCTTACTGAATAAAGTATAATTCTTATTGACCGTAAACTTTTAAATGATAGTTTCTCTTAATGCTTCACCAAGACATTTTGGACAATTTCATGCTCCCAACTTTGCGGGACCAGTTTGGGGACGGCCCCTTCCTGTCCCAGTATGACTGACCAGTGACCAAAGCGTCTCCATAAAGACATGAGGAGCGAGTTTGGTGTGGAGGAACTTGAGTCCTGACCTCAATACGATAGAACAGCTTTGGGATGAATTAGAGCGGAGACTGAGAGCCAGGCCTTCTCGTCCAACATCACAGATGAAGAATCCCCATAAACACACTCCTAAACCTTGAGGAAAGAAGAGCTGAAGCTGTTAGAGCTGCGACTCCATATTAAACCCTACGGATTGAGAATGGGAAGTGTTGGTGTCAGGAGCTCTCTGGGTTTTGTCAGTTTATATCACATTAGATTTATCGTTGCACATGCACAGATTCTGACACACAACCTTCTCGTCCCTCACAGCGAAGTTTCTGTGTTTTAAAGCTGAAGTGTCCAGATTTTGTCATGCCTCATCCCGAGTGTGTGTTTCCTGCGGGGTTGATGATGGTCATGAGATCCGCTCATCTGCTGTGTGAACATGCAGCCGTACTGTGGCTCTGCGGGAGGTGAGAAAAACTCTTCATAAACCAACTGAGGAGCAGAGCTTTGCTTTAAACCGCTCAGAGACATTACAAGCAGGGCCGGAAATTAACACTGTCCACATGCTAGTGAGACGTTCAGAATTTGAAAGTTTTATAGGAAAAATAACTCCTTTTAAAGAGATGGTGGTCCAGTGGGTTAAACCATGGAACTGATATGCAGAAGGTTGCTGGTTCTATCCCAGCGGTCTCCACCAGTGTGTCCTTGAGCAAGGCACTTTACTCCATGTTGCTCCAGGGGGATTGTCCCTGTAATAAGGGCACTGTAAGTCGCTTTGGATAAAAGCGTCTGCCAAATGCATAAATGTAAATGTAAAAAACTACTTTGTCACAAAAAAAGAGATTTCATTTTAATAAATTAAATCCATAGTTAATTATATAAATAACTACTACTACTACTACTACTACTAATAATAATAATAATAATAATAATAATTGAATTATTATTCACAGAATGGTATTAGTAGTAAATATTTATTTATTTATTTAGCAAAATACAGTCCCATGGTCCGTAATAAATATTTATGGCTAGTATTTTTTTTATTTTAAAAATATAATAATAATAATAATAATAATAATAATAATAATAATGCAAAATACAGTTTCATGTTCAGTATAAATGGTTATGGCCAGTATAACATTTATATTATATTTATATTATATAATTTATATACAATAAATAAATAAGAAAATAAATAAGAGTTAAAATAAATAAATAATAATAATATTAATAATAATAATGCAAAATACAGTCTCATGGTCAGTAATACATATTTATGGCCGGTATTATTATTATTTTTTTAAATAATAATGGTAATACTAAATAAATAAATAAATAAATAAATATACAGTCTCATGGTCAGTAATAGATATTAATGGACAGTATTATTTTTTTATTTTTAAATAATAATAATATTAATAATAATAATAATAATAATAATAATAATAATGCAAAATACAGTTTCATGTTCAGTATAAATGGTTATGGCCAGTATTATTCATTTATCTACTTTAAATAAATAAATAAATAGATAAATAGATAAATAAATAAATAAATAAATAAAAAAATAAATAAATAAATAAGAGTTAAAAATAAACGAGAGTTAAAAATAAATAAACAAGAATAATATTTATAATAATAATAATAATAATAATAATAAAAATAATAATAAAAATGCAAAATACAGTCTCATGGTCAGTAATACATATTAATGGACAGTATTATTTATTTTAAATAGTAATAATAATAATAATAATATCTAATAATAATAATGCAACATACAGTTTCATGGTCAGTAATAAATATTTATGGCTAGTATTTTTTTTCCATTGGTAGTTGTGGTAAAAAAAAAAAATATATATATATATAATTTAGCTCTCTGATTTTAAAGTGGAGATAAAGCTTCATAAAAGCTGATATATTTGACCATTTTGAGATTACCATCGCTGATTAATTGTGCATTAATTGTGTTTTGTACCAGATTGGATACATAATTAACAATTAAAGCAGGAATATGAATTAAGAAAATGCAGGCCTAATGCATTTCAAGCTACAGACTAAACTCATTTGACTTCCTTCATACCATGTCCTCGCGCATTTAACGTGTGTGTGTGTGTGTGTGTGTGTGTGTGTGTGTGTGTGTGTGTGTGTGTTTTACTCTCTCATTCCTGAAATAGCCTGATATCCATCTCTTCCCTCCATCTCTAACGTTCACACGTTCCCTGGCTCCATACCTGATCCTTCATCAGCGCTCGCAGACTCTCCGAAAGCGGATCCGGCCTTATTACTCGCACATCTATTGTGCCTGTTCTGTTTTTAACCGTGTTAAAGCCCACGTGAGTCTGATAAGCGCTTTTGTGAAATGACACACTCTTTGTATTGTTCTGACACGTCGCTCCTTCTTTCTCCGGATTCACAAGTAATTGATTCGCCTCCTAAAAAGCAGCGTGGAGACGAAGAGTTTCATATGTGTGGCACATATATTGTCTCAGCGGGTGCATAAATCTCTTTCGGGTGGCATGCGAGACGGTTCTTTATGATATTATGTGTAATATTTGGGCTCGAACCCGTCCGCCACCTGGGGGCGTTACAGTGGCAGGCATTACGAGCGTCTGGAGATGGAAACATTCCTGTGAAACTTGCTAACAGGTCTCACACACACACACACACACACACACTCCAACACGTTTTAATACGGTTCGTCCCTCCCAAGTGAGGCAATGCAGAATCGGCGGTTTGCAATTCAAATGAAAAATGCTATTTTCGACACGAGCTGTGTTTCATATTCTCCCTCGAACCATTCCAGATCAGGGAAAACCAATTACAGGAGCTGCTGAAAAATAATGCAAAGCCTAATAAAAAATGCAAATTCATTTGGCAGGTTTGCCGCCTAAGTGGAGCTTTTTCCTGTAAAGAGATTTCCGCGCATGCAGTCTCAGGCTCTGAGGAGGAATGTGTGTGTCCAACAGCAAGACTGCGACGTTTAAGACAAACTCTAACTGCATTTACATTGTGTTGGAATTAAACATGCATTTCATTCTGTAATGTTTTATGAAAAGAATGCATTGAATCAATCCTATAATCTCATCACTGACAGCATCTGTCTGTACTCTGAGCTCAGGAATGACACATGATGGGATAAAGCTATGGTCATACTAAAATATCCAGTATAGCGAGTATTATTTATTTATTTAAAATAAAACAATAATAATAATAATAATAATAAACATGCAAAATATTGTTTCATGGACAGTATGTTTAATCAAAAGTCATGTTTATTGGCAGTATTATTTATTAAAAAATAAATAAAAATAATAATAAATGTGCAACGTTTCATAGTCAGTAATTAATATTTATGGCCAGTATTATTTATTTATTTTAAATAATAATAATGAAAAAAATACAGTTTCATGGTCAGTTATTCATATTAATGAATTTATTTATTTATAATGTATTTATTTAAAATTGCATATTAATAATAATAATAATAATAATAAAATATGCAAAATACGGTTTCATGGTCAATAATTAATATGTATGGCCAGTATTATTTATGTATTTGTATTTGTATTATTATTATTATTATTATTATTATTATTATTATTATTATTATTATTATTATTATTAAATATGAAAATACAGTTTCTCAATTTATTTATTTATTTTAAATAATAATAATAGAATTATGAAAAATACTATTTCATGTTCATTGTTTAGTATAAATGTTTAATAATAATAATAATAATAATAAAATATGCAAAATACAGTTTCATGGTCAGTAATGAATATTTATGGCCAGTATTATTTATTATTATTATTATTATTATTATTATTATTATTATTATTATTATTATTATTATTATTATTATTATTATTATTATTATTATTAATAATAATCATAATCATAATAATAAATATGCAAAATACAGTTTCATGGTGAGTAATATTTATTTATTTATTTATTTTAAATCTTTGCCACATACTCAAACTCTTTGACCAAAGGCAGCCTCAAAAAACATCTGACCAATCACGTCAGTGTGGGGGCGGGGCTTTTCTCCGCTGGCGTCCTATGATGCTCAAAGTGTTTCTAAGGACATTTCTAAGCTTAACTAAAGTAGAGTTGAGTGAGTGGAGGCGGGGCTCATTTGCATATTCATGAATATGCATATTCTAAATGAGTGTCGAGTTACATTCAAGCTATTTAAAGACATGTAGAAATGATTTCCACTTAAACAAAATGTGATTTTGATGAGTTTTAAAGACCCCCTGTGGTGAAAATCAAGTTTGTAATGTTGTTTATAAGTCTATGTGGTGTTTTTAATATGCTTTCAGACAAACCATGTGCAAAGTTATGCCATTGCTGAGTATTTTCTCCTTAAAACTGCAGTGAACCAAAGACGGTTTGAAATCGCCTGCGTTTCTGTAGTCACGAACTACCTGTTAACCAATCACGTCACAAAGGGGCGGGGCTTTAGCATATCATTAACGGTTTTCATAGCAGTGGACGGTGTCAAAAGAGAAGATATTTTTCTGTTGATGTGACAAATCATGTACATTTAGCAATATATCAGATGAATTATGTATCTGATGTATGATGTTACGATGAAATGCCTTTCTCCACTGATGTTGTTCAAAGCGTTTGACTGTTCAAAGCAGACTGAGATGGCGAACGAGAACATGGTTTATGTAACATTAGCAACACATAATTAGCCGTTTGATAACACAGTCAACCAAAAGGCTAATCATATTACTGTCATGTGTCCGACTTTGTAAAGAGCGATACACAAACGCATTAGCATTCTGATGTAGACGAGCCTGTATAATTCGCTCTTCCACTTCTTCACTCAAACATACAGAATTAAACCAGCGTTTCCACTTGCCATTGTGTAGCGTTTACAGTTGAGCGAGTGATCAGGTGATCCGAACTGGTGAGTGAGTGGAGGCGGGGCTCATTTGCATATTCATGAATATGCGTATACTAAATGAAGCAAGGGTGTCGAGTTACATTCAAGCTGTTTAAAGGCATAGAAAGGCAATACATTCTTTTATTTATTGTATTTTGATGATCAAAGATGAGTTTTTAAGGGATACAATTATTGACTGCAGGGGGACTTTAACCCTTAAAGACCTAGACTGACCTAGAAAATAACTATTGTTCTAAAATGTTTACTAACTTTTTAAACCGCAAATCCAATCTGTATGCTGTAAAATGCACAGTAAAGAGGAGTGTTTTACACCGTTTCAGTGTTGTTATATAACTATCTTTCTATTTACTTTACTCCCTGGACTTTTTTGGACACATCTACATTGTCAGTAAATAATATACACCTGTTTTCACTCAAAAAACGCCTAGAATAATATTATAATAAATGGCTATAACTTGCTGAGGGATTGTTACATGTTGACAAAATGTCATCTGGAAGTCTAAAACAACCAAGTCTAACTTTCTAAAGGAAAAAATCCAAACTTCATGAAGTTCTGTTTGAGTTCACAGTAAAAAACACATACGTTTTGCTGCAGTTTTTCTTAAAATTCTATTAATTTAACCCATTCTCAGACTAAATATATGTAAAATTGGGACTTCAAGATGAAAACTTCATGTTCTCCTGTTTAAAATGATATATGACACTTGATGCTAAGAAAAACAAAAGTAAAGAAAAGTAGAGGCAAATCCAAAAATGTTCTAGGTCTTTTAAGAACTGATCACTGAAAGGTTCTTCGCGGAACCAAAAATGTCTCTTCAATGGCATCGCTTTTGAAACAAAAAAGCTTTGCATCAAACTCCGGTGCAATCAATTGTAAGTTGCGAAAGTTTTCTAGTTTGGCAGTTTTGCACACAAAAAACGCAACACTAAGTGAAAATGGCGATAGATTCTCTACACTGGGAAAATAACAGTATTTTCTTTGCAATAAGTGTAAACTGTAATTAGATGCTGTTTATACTTATAAAATAGTTGCAGATACTGTTTGCACCTCAGTGTTGTTGTTCAGTAAGAGTATGCAATAATAACATTAGCCGCCTCATTCATGAAACTTTCATAATTATATGAGTTAATTCAGAGTAATTTGCACGTAAAGTGAACGCTTCATATACCACGGATTCAGTAGTTAAACGTGTGTATATTCGTAAATAGGGCACATGTGCACGCTCGTTCATAATTTGCATAATTATCATCATTCGAATTAGCCACCTCGTAAAATATGTACAAATTGTCGTGAGAACGGGTTGGAATATCCATGGCAATAATGTGGTGTTACACTCAAAAAAATGCTGGGTTAAAAATAACCCAAGATGGGTTGAAAATGGACTAACCCAGCAATTGGGCAGTTTTAACCCAGCGAATGGGTTGTTTTAAGCAAACATTTAACCCAACTGCTGGGTTAAAACAACCCAATTGCTGGGTTAGTCCATATTCAATCCAACTTTGTTTTTTTTTAACCCAGCATTTTCTAGAGTAGTAGTATCTCATTTTGAAGAATATTACTGAATATAAAAATGCAGTAACCAACAACATTAACTTCTCTATTGTTATTCGGTCATTGTACAAGTAGGATGATTGGTCGGGGTAGTATTTGTCCCGCCCCTCCTCCTCTGTGATTGGTAAAAAGTGACAGTGACGAGGGCTGCCTATTACCCAAAGTTGAGCAGTAAAAAAAAAAGGCCAAATTAAAGGGAAATATTAATAAGGTACATAGTGCATCAAAATGCAATGTCATAATTTTGCCTAAATTAGTACACAGAACATTCAAATGTTTTATTATTTACACGTGGTAGGGAGCAGGTGTACATTTCTTTCGTACCAACAAACATTTTTACAATACGAACATTTTCGTGAATCCGAAAAGTTACGTCAGAACGGCTTTATGAATGATATTCGTTCTGCTCGTGTTTCATGAATGAGGCCATAGAGTGTACACTCAAAAAAATGCTGGGTTAAAAATAACCCAAGTTGGGTTGAAAATGGACTAACCCACTGATTGGGTTGTTTTAAGCAAACATTTAACCCAACCGCTGGGTTAAAACGACCCATTCACTGGGTTAAAACAACCCAATTGGTGGGTTAAAACGACCCATTCACTGGGTTAAAACAACCCAATTGCTAGGTTAAAATGACCCATTCACTGGGTTAAAACAACCCATTCACTGGGTTAAAACAACCCAATTGCTGGGTTAAAAGACCCATTCACTGGGTTAAAACAACCCAATTGCTAGGTTAAAATGACCCATTCACTGGGTTAAAACAACCCAATTGCTAGGTTTAAACAACCCATTCACTGGGTTAAAACAACCCAATTGCCCAATTGCTGGGTTAAAACAACCCATTCACTGGGTTAAAACAACCCAATTGCTGGGTTAGTCCATTCTCAACCCAAATTTGGTTGTTTTTAACCCAGGATTTTTTTAGAGTGTAAATAATTATATTTATTAAAATCATTAAATGGATGCCGCCTTATTGGGACAATAAAGCCCTCCCTAGTCCGACCCCTAACCGTAAACACTTTATTATTAAACACGTTCAAAAATTTTCTTAATTATTTTTGAAAATAAATGATTTTCTAATCTGATGCATGATGGGAAAAGGGAGTAGAGCGAGTTCGGCAAAAGGCGGATTCGAACTCTGGTCGATTCATGTCACTACACTCCAAAAAATGCTGAGTTAAAAATAACCCAAATTGGGTTGAAAATAGACTAACCCAGCAATTGGGTTGTTTTAACCCAGCAATTGGATTGTTTTAAGCAAACATTTAACCCAACCGCTGGGTTAAAACAACCCAATTGCTGGGTTAGTCCATTTTCAACCCAACTTGGGTTATTTTTAACCCAGCATTTTTTTAGAGTGTACTGTTACCAATCCAGCGTCTTCTGTGATTTTGTCTGGACCAATCAGACATCAGTGGGCGGAGTTAGTGGAAATAGCCTCTGCCAACAAGGCAAAAATAGGTTCAAATAGACAATCCTTTCTCATTTTGCCCATATTTTAAAGCAGAATCTCATTATCCTTTGTAGTTAAGACAATCCTTTGTGTGCTGTGCATCTTTGCAACTACGCTGTTGGTGTTGTTTATCGAGAGGAAGTGCACTAGAAACAGAGCTCTAGTCTCAGTCCTGCTGTACTAAAGCACCCTCAGCCTCTGGATGTTGACTGTAGATCTGTATCTTCAGGGATCGTTTGAAAGAGTGTTTCCCCAAAGCATTGTTTTCTTCCTCAAACGAACTCTCTCGCAGGTGTAACCTACAAACACTTCAGCTGCGCTGCACAGAGCTTTCTGCTAGCAAACGGCTTCTCGTCGTTCTGTTTTAAGGTGAGGGGTGAATTGTTGTGGTGATGATTTCATGCGGTCTGATATTTGTGTTATGAACGAGACGTTTGATTGCATTCTCCAACTGGCCTTCTGTGTTGGTGGATATCTCTGCGCCGCTGTGATCCGAGACACGCCGTCTTCTGAGAGAAAGATGAACCACGGGAAGTGTTTGAAGGCTGTGAAAGTGTGAACTATAACTGTCCAAAAAGACGAAGAATAGAGAAGAGAAGCGTGTGTGAATCTCACACTCCTGCCAAGAACATGTCCTAGTCATATTCACCCCAAAATCAAAGACGTAAGCTGCTATTTTTGGCAGAAAAAAAAAGGAATTGTAGCCTACAGGGATTAAAGTTCTTTATTAAAAGCATACGCACTGAAAAGTTGATTATTTGTAAGACTAAAAAGTAAAGAAAGTATCACTATTATTTCATAGATTAAAAACAGCTTGCAAATTAAACGCATTGGCAAAAGAAAAGCTGTTCTAAAACACATTCCTCCCTTAAAAAATTGTCTTAAATATTTAAATAAAGGTATGTTTAAAGGAATATGACAAAAGTTTTCAGTCTTTATTTTTTTATTAGGAACCATTAAGATATTTTTTAGTTGTGAAATTATTTTCATGTTAAAGGTAGACTATGTAACTTTTATCCTGCGTTCATATCGAATGCGAATAAAGCGTCAAATTCGCGTCTATCGCATCTAGTTGGACGCTTGAACATTTTGAATCCTCTCGCACGTCCAATTCGCTGTGTATAAATCGAGCGTTTGAGGCGAAAGGGGGAAGTGGGAGGGGCTAATGCTAGGCGGTTGTCTGTTTACAAGATGGCTGATGCTGATCGAGCATTCATCGAGAGAGTCACCGCTCTGGAGTCGAGTTTAGATTATCTGCCCGAGCCCGAACTTGACCCGAGGCCCTTGATCAAGCATTTGTGTTTTTTTAATCATTACTTTATTAGCCTAATTGGGTGGGCAGAAAGCAATGCTATACTCAAAAATATATATACAGGTGCTGGTCATATAATTAGAATATCATCAAAAAGTTGATTTATTTCACAAATTCCATTCAAAAAGTGAAACTTGTATATTATATTTATTCATTACACACAGACTGATATATTTCAAATGTTTATTTCTTTTAATTTTGATCATTATAACTGACAACTGAGGAAAATCCCAAATTCAGTATCTCAGAAAATTTGAATATTGCTTAAGACCAATACAAAGAAAGGATTTTTAGAAATCTTGGCCAACGGAAAAGTATGAACATGAAAAGTATGAGCATGTCCAGCACTCAATACATCGTTGGGGCTCCGTTTGCCTGAATTACTGCAGCAATGCGGCGTGGAGGAGATCAGTCTGAGGTGTTATGAGCCCAGGTTAATCTGATAGTGGCCTTCAGCTCTTCTGCATATCGCATCTTCCTCTTCACAATACCCCAGAGATTTTCTATGGGGTTAAGGTCAGGCGAGTTTGCTGGCCAATTAAGATCAGGGATATCATGGTCCCTAAACCAGGCACTGGTTGCTTTGGCACTGTGTGCAGGTGCCCAGTCCTGTTGGAAAATGAAATCTGCATCTCCATAAAGTCGGTCAGCAGCAGGAAGCATGAAGTGCTCTAAAAATTCCTGGTATACGTTGACCTTGGACCTCAGAAAACACAGCGGACCAACACCAGCAGATGACATGGCACCCCAAACCATCACTGACTGTGGAAACTTTACACTGGACCTCAAGCAACGTGGATTGTGTGCCTCTCCTCTCTTCCTCCAGACTCTGGGACCCTGATTTCTAAAGGAAATACAAAATGTACTTTCATCAGAGAACATAACTTTGGAGCACTCAGCAGCAGTCCAGTCCTTTTTGTCTTTAGCACAGGCGAGACGCTTCTGACGCTGTCTGTTGGTCAAGAGTGCGACAGCTGAAACCCATGTCTTGCATGCGTCTGTGTGTAGTGGTTCTTGAAGCACTGACTCCAGCTCCAGTCCACTCTTTGTGAATCTCCCCCATATTTTTAAATGGGTTTTGTTTCATAATCCTCTCCAGGTTGCGGTTATCCCTATTGCTTGTACACTTTTTTATACCACATATTTTCCTTCCCTTCTCCTCTCTATTAATGTGCTTGGACACAGAGCTCTGTGAACAGTCAGCCTCTTTTGCAATGACCTTTTGTGTCTTGCCCTCCTTGTGCAAGGTGTCAATTGTCGTCTTTTGGACAGCTGTCAAGTCAGCAGTCTTCCTCATGATTGTGTCGCCTACAGAACTAGACTGAGAGACCATTTAAAAGCCTTTGCAGGTGTTTTGAGTTCATCAGCTGATTAGAGTGTGGCACCAGGTGTCTTCAATATTCAACCTTTTCACAATATTCAAATTTTCTGAGATACTGAATTTGGGATTTTCATTAGTTGTCAGTTATAATCATCAAAATTAAAAGAAATAATCATTTGAAATATATCAGTCTGTGTGTAATGAATATATATAATATACAAGTTTCAATTTTTGAATGGAATTAGTGAAATAAATAAACTTTTTTATAATATTCTAATTATATGACCAGCACCTGTATATTTAGCAAAGTATGAACTAATACTACAACAAAAAAAAACAAATGTGTAAAAAGTTGCATGAGTCAGGATTAGTCTAAAGATGTGTGTTAAACCTCCAGCACATACAGTGATTCTGAACAGAACCGCTCTGCGATGCCATCATGAGCTGCTCGCGTGAACACTGTGCTTTGCTTAACTATTTATTTTCGTTTCTAATTGTTTTGTTTAAAAGTGGACATTTCAAGCTTTCTCTACACATATTTCTCATGTCTGTGAGGCTGAGTTTGGGTTTCTTTATGAGACATGTTCAAGAGCAATGCAAGTGATCGCTCTGGCGCCTCCATGTCAGATTGTTGTCTGCTATAGCCTATTTGCAGAGATGTATAGTTACAAAGTAGAACTAGTGTCACTACTGTACTTAAGTACTAAAAGGCAGTATCTGTACTTTACTAGAGTATAATTTTTTTCTCCTACTTCCACCTTTACTTCAGTACATATTTTCGATGAGTTTAATACTTTTACTCCGATATTTTTTTTATGTGCTGCATCGTTACTCGTTACAATTATAAAAATTTTACGAATCATTCCATTCCAAACCCACATTACCTGCCAGAACGGTAGATGGCAGGTTCGATGAAGCTGGCACATCATTGAGCGAATCAAGCTATTAAGAAGACTGCGCCTGCTTCCGTTCTGCCTTTTGATCAGCTTAAAAGATGGACAAACCAAAATCACCACCTTCCACCCCTTCAACTTCATGTGATCGTGGCTGTGAGAGAGAGAGAGCGCGAGAGAGCGAGAGAGAGAGAGAGAGAGAGAGCGAGAGAGAGAGAGAGAGAGAGAGAGAGAGCGCGAGAGAGCGAGAGAGAGAGTCCCGCGGATCACATTCACTGTCTTTAAAACAACACGAGCGTCTTGTGCTCAAATTGCTCTCTATTTGTTTACATAGTTAATGTGCACTGTGAAGTAACATATACAAACAATGAACAGCTGTATTTTTATTAACTAAGATTAACAAAGATTAATAAATACAGTAACAAATGTATTGATCATGGTTAGTTCATGTTAGTTATTAGTCTAATACATTAACTACAGGGAGTGCAGAATTATTAGGCACGTTGATTTTCTGATCATATTTTTTTTCCAGGCACATTTGACCAATTCCAAACCACAGTAATCCTAATAACTACTATTGATTTAGTATTTAATAATGTATAAGTGATATATAATTGTTCATGAAGGCTGGAAATGAAAATCACCTTATATTCAGGTGTGCAGAATTATTAGGCATGTTTTCTTTTACAGATAAATTGAGCCAAAAAAGAGATTTAACTCAGACTGAAAAGTCAAAAAGTATTAAATGCCCATGAGAAGGATGCAATACTAATGCAATACTAGACATTGCGGTTAAGGCGTGACCATTGGACAGTGAAATGCTCGTTGGGTCAGCAGGGTCAGACAAAAACATGTGGTGAAGAAAAGACACCTGTTAACTGCAAAAGAATTAAGAATTAAGGTGAAGAATTTAGGGTGAAACCATCAGGAACCCTTTAGTCTCCAGCGCCACCATTTTCCAGAGCTGAACCCACCTGGAGTCTCCAGAAGTGAAGGTGTCAGGATCTCAGAGACTTCAGTTAGGTAAAGAATCCTAAAAAATGACCCTCACTAGATAAGAATCACAAGCTGAAGTGTTGTAAAATACATGAAGAAGGTTTTTTTATAGGCTTTATGGACAGATAGGTTGAGAGTGACTCTTGAAGGACCAGCACCACATCCTCTAGTACCACTGTTTGAAGAATTCATCTTCCAGAATCTGGCAGTACGTTTTGGGAGTTCATTTTAGTCCATCCTGAAGTCCGTTTTGCAGAGATGGACTAAAATGAACTCCCAAAACGTACTGCCAGATTCTGGAAGATGAATTCTTCAAACAATGGTACTAGAGGATGTGGTGCTGGTCCTTCAAGAGTCACTCTCAACCTATAAAACCTATAAAGCCTATAAAAAAACCTTCTTCATGTATTTTACAACACTTCAGCTTGTGATTCTTATCTAGTGGGGGTCATTTTTTAGGATTCTTTACCTAACTGAAGTCTCTGAGATCCTGACACCTTCACTTCTGGAGACTCCAGGTGGGTTCAGCTCTGGAAAATGGTGGCGCTGGAGACTAAAGGGTTCCTGATGGTTTCACCCTTAATTCTTCACCTTAATTCTTAATTCTTTTGCAGTTAACAGGTGTCTTTTCTTCACCACATGTTTTTGTCTGACCCTGCTGACCCAACGAGCATTTCACTGTCCAATGGTCATGCCTTAACTGCAATGTCTAGTATTGCATTAGTATTGCATCCTTCTCATGGGCATTCCTTTCACTTTTCAGTCTGAGTTAAATCTCTTTTTTGGCTCAATTTATCTGTAAAAGAAAACATGCCTAATAATTCTGCACACCTGAATATAAGGTGATTTTCATTTCCAGCCTTCATGAACAATTATATATCACTTATACATTATTAAATACTAAATCAATAGTAGTTATTAGGATTACTGTGGTTTGGAATTGGTCAAATGTGCCTGGAAAAAAAATATGATCAGAAAATCAACGTGCCTAATAATTCTGCACTCCCTGTAATGTAATGTTAACAAATCAAACCATATTGTAAAGTGTTACAAACAAATAATTTACTCAGAACACCTCTTGAAATGAGAATATAAGTGTGCTTACCCCATTTTTTTTTTTAGTAAGAGTGGTTATAGTAAGATTTAATCTTAATGAACTACAGTATTTTCAGGTTATTTATATGACTGTGTAGAAAAAATACCTACCAACATTGTGATTGTCCTTTAGCGTAATCATTTGAAATAATAAAAACAATATGATGTTCAAACTTTTGACTACTTTCTTTAAAAACTACATAACACAATACTTGTACTTTTACTTTCAGTACTTGAGTAGTACATTTTTAAACAAACTACTTGCAATACTTAAGTACAAAAAATGTTGAATACTTTAGTACTTCTACTTAAGTGTGGTGCTTAAAGAGCACTTCAACTTCTACTCAAGTCACTTTTTTGATAAGGAACTTGTACTTTTACTCAAGTCTGTCTCTCTAGTACTTTATACATCTCTGCCTATTTGCTTCTTATTTATTAAATTGGCTGATGAAAAATTTATTAAAATTAAGATACAATTTGCACAAAACTAAATTCACTTTAACCCTCAGAGCCCGACGGCATCGCCCACGATGTCACACGGCACCTCCGATAAATATTTATATTATTTCATGAAACTTTTATCGATTTTCTTAACGTTTTTTCCAGCAGAAAGCTAACGAGCTAGCCTTCACGGGGGTGTCTTTGGTGTCTTTGTAGCCTTTACAGAAGGTTTTCTATCCAGCCTGGAACATGTGCATCTTTTTGGAGTTGTTCAGCAATAAATCAAAACGCTTACATCCAAGATATATCCACTTGATGTCCATAATTTATAAATTTTCCATCATTTTTGCCGCTAGCTCGATGCTAGCTGCCATTTTGGATGAGGGTTTGACCAATGACAGGCTGATCCGTCATCCACGTTGGTGTGCGTCATTACGCATGAACCACAGCTCTGTTATTGTGGAGAGAGAGAGACGCACGGCAAGTATTGTTGAGGAGAGAGAGAGAGAGAGATGCGCTGCAGTTTTGAGTAGTTTTGTGGAGAAAGTTTGAGGAAAAAGTTTGAGGAGAAAGTTTGAGGAGAAGTTCCTGATAGGAACTGTTTTGAGGCTTGGCACCAGTAAATATCCAAAATCCAAAGAGGCCAAAAACGCCTGGACTTTTTTTGGAAAAATGTAAATAGTTTTGGTTCTGTATAAGTTCTCATGTTTATTCCTGAGTTCCAGGACTCCAAAGACTTTAACAAACTGTTTTCCAGAGGAAATATGCTTAGCTTTTATTTATTTGTGTGTGTTTTCAATAAATATTTGAGTGATTCAATTTCCGTTTTATGTTTTCATTTGTCTTTATGGTCCCATAACTTATTTTACATTCAGGTGACATCAATTCAACACAAATATACTGAGAGTGCAACTTGTCTTGAAAAAAAAGAGGTGTGTCAATTGTCTGTGCACAGCAGGGTTGATGTTTTACAAGCTTTTTTAGTAAATAAAACCAGGCGGAAAATTAATTGTAAAAATACCCTTAAAGGGTTAAAGAAAGGCTTTCTACAAAACAAAACTTAATGAAGTGGTCAAAATCATTTCTGACCCACTCGCAGCTTTCCACTTTTCATAATCAGATGAGATGTAAAAATAACGTTATAATATTTAAACATAAATATGAAACAAAATGCATTGTTTAATGGCTACAACAAGTATAGTAGGCTACAGTACAGATAAATGTCATGTCTGAGTGGGATTTGAGCGAGGGTGGTTTTACCGGTGAGGGTTCATGAGTGAAGGCGCTCCGCTCATTACAGGCTCGTTCTCGTCAGAACGCCCATGTCTTACAGTTTTTCTCGATTGCTAAGACACATTTCTTGAAAGCTGCTCTCCTTTTCTCTAAACTGTGAACGCAAAACCCAATTTTCAAGCTACATTCACAAAACCTCAGACTATTCTTGCAAAACCAAACTTTCACCTCAAAACAGGTCAATCTGTGCTCAAAACTGAACTATGATGTCAAATCGTGAAAAAAACACCACTGAACATTCACTAAACACTACGTAGAAACTGTTGTAACCCTCGTTCCCTGAAGGAGGGAACGGAGACGTACGTCGGAACTGACCGACGAATTGGGATCTGATCTCAGAGACCAATCTACTTCGAGTGTATTAAAAACGAGCCAATGGAGATTGGCATGCATTCCACGCACCGCCCCGCAGCGCGGGTATAAATAAGGAAGTGGAATGCTTGATCATTGCTTTTTTCTGCTGAGGAGCCGAACTAGTGACTCGGCCCCCTAGCGGAAGCACAGCACCTGGCGACGGGACGTACGTCTCCGTTCCCTCCTTCAGGGAACGAGGGTTACATACGTAACCGAGACGTTCCCTTTCAGTCGGTCACGTTCGACGTACGTCGGAACTGACCGACGAATTGGGATCCGTACCAAAACGCCAGGGCGCTGGCCCTTCCAGCGTCCTGCTTGAGCGCACTGGACCGTCTTAGATGGTACGGAAGTCAGGGCTCCAAGCAGGGAGGTCAGTCACTGCTGTTTCTGCAAGACCCACCCAGTGTGACTATTGGATAACGCTGGGAAAGCGTGCCCGTCTCGGGAGATGGTACGCTGCGGAGCTACGTCCTTCAGTAGAAGGCTAGGTGGCAGAATACACATAAGGACTAACCTGGCAGGGTAGTGCAACATATGGCAGTCTCTGGGGTGGTTCCAGCCTGGTCCCAGGGGGGAAAGAACACGCCCAGAGACGACAGAGCGGGCTCTGTCAAGGGAAAGACACGGGGCTATCCGAGTAGGGTAGCTGGTACCGTGGAAGAATACATATATGGGGTAGCCGTGAGGGGACCGCTACATATGGAACCCAGCCTACACACACGTTTCACAAGCATACCGGTGCAGGCCTGGCCTCAGACGGCCGCAACGTTTGGCACCGCAGGGGTGACGGAGGAGCTCGACAGGGTTAGCCGTTTCCGGGGAACACAACTGGAGAAAAATAGACGCACGTATCCGGCCCAGAGGGCGGGAGTGGCGTTGCAAACCGACACTTAGAACGGCTACTTAGCGCTACTGGCCACTGGGGGCGAGGATGCGGGAAGATACCGGCTCTACACGGAGGCTATAGAATCTAGCGAACGTGTTCGGTGTCGCCCAGCCCGCAGCTCTACAAATATCTGTCAGCGAGGCGCCTTGAGCCAGCGCCCAGGAAGAAGCAACACTCCTTGTTGAGTGTGCTCGTAACCCGAACGGGCAAGGCACGTCTTGGGACTGGTAAGCCAAGACGATAGCATCCACTATCCAGTGGGCCAACCTCTGCTTGGAGACAGCCTTTCCCTTCTGCTGGCCTCCGTAACAGACGAAGAGTTGCTCTGAGGTCCGAAAGCTTTGAGTCCGGTCGACGTAAGCGCGGAGAGCGCGGACGGGACATAACAAAGCCTGGGCTGGGTCTGCCTCCTCCTAGGGCAGCGCTTGCAGGTTCACTACCTGGTCCCGGAAGGGAGTGGTAGGAACCTTGGGCACGTATCCAGGCCGGGGTCTCAGGACAACGTGAGAGTTGGCCGGCCCGAATTGTAGGCACGATTAGTTGACCGAAAGTGCATGCAGGTCCCCTACCCTCTTGATGGAGGCCAATGCCGTCAGAAGCACTGTCTTCATTGACAGGATTTTAAGCTCCACAGACTGCAAAGGCTCAAAGGGAGGGCTCTGAAGTGCTCTGAGCACTAGAGCTAAGTCCAAAGAGGGTAACGAGTTTGGATGAGGAGGGTTTAGCCTCCTCGCACCTCTGAGGAACCTGACGATTAAGTCGTGCTTTCCTACGGACTTACCTTTGACTTCGTCGTGATACGCCGCTATTGCTGCGACGTACACTTTGAGGGTGGAGGGAGACAGCCTTCGCTCCAGCCCATCTTGCAGGAAAGAAAGCACGACACTAACCGAACACCTTCGGGGGTCTTCCCGGTGGGAAGAGCACCATTCAACGAACAGGTTCCACTTCAAAGCGTAGAGGCGCCTCGTAGAGGGGGCTCTAGCAGAAGAGATGGTGTCCACCACTGCCTGTGGTAGACCACCTAGAACCTCCGCGTCCCGTCCAGGGACCAGACATGGAGTTTCCAGAGGTCTGGACGCGGGTGCCATAGAGTGCCCCGTCCCTGAGAAAGAAGGTCCCTCCTCAGGGGGATCGGCCAAGGAGGGGCTGTCGCGAGGAGAGTTAGTTCTGGGAACCAGGTCCGGTTGGGCCAGTAGGGCGCAACTAACAAGACCTGCTCCTCGTCCTCCCTGACCTTGCACAGGGTCTGTGCAAGAAGGCTCACTGGGGGAAACGCATATTTGCGCAGGTCCCGGGGCCAGCTGTGCGCCAGTGCATCCGTGCCGAGGGTGCCCCCGGTCAGGGAATAGTACCACTGGCAATGGGTCGAGTCCGGAGAGGCAAACAGGTCTACCTGTGCGGCTCCGAAGAGGTCCCATATCAGCTGGACCGCCTGGGGATGGAGTCGCCACTCCCCCGGAGGTGTCGACTGGCGAGAGAGCTCGTCGGCTGTCTGGTTCAGCGCACCTGGGATGTGAATGGCACGAA
Source organism: Gobio occitaniae (assembly GCA_033150135.1). Lineage (NCBI taxonomy): Eukaryota > Metazoa > Chordata > Actinopteri > Cypriniformes > Gobionidae > Gobio > Gobio occitaniae. The sequence goes on from JARQWZ010004236.1 coordinate 20,608, forward strand.
GCGACCTCAGATGCTTCTGACTCCAAGGGAGGAGGTGGCGGGCGAGTTGGAACATGCAACGGGAGCGTAGACCACCCTGACGGTTGATGTACGCAACGGCCGCAGTGCTGTCCGTACGGACCAGTACATGCTTGCCACGTAGCGGCCCCTTGAGGCGGCGCAGTGCCAAGTGTACCGCTAACAACTCGAGGCAATTGATATGCCAATGCAATTGAGGTCCCATCCACAGACCTGAAACTGCATGCCCGTTGTACGTGGCCCCCCAGCCCGTGGAGGAGGCATCCGTGAAGAGCACAGCATGCCTGGACACTTGTTCTAAGGGCACCCTGGCCCGGAGAAACGAAGCGTCGGACCATGGGCTGAAAGTTTGGCGGCAGTAAGGAGTCACTGGGACCCGGTACTGGCCGCTCTGCCACGCCCACCTCGGGACTCGGCCATGGAGCCAGTGTTGAAGCGGTCTCATATGAAGCAATCCGAGCGGCGTTACCGCGGCTGCAGATGCCATATGCCCCAGGAGCCTCTGAAAAATTTCAGTGGGACCGCTGTCCTGTTCTTGAACGAATTCAAGCAGTTCAACACCGACCGGACCCGCTCTTCCGTGAGGCGCGCAGTCTGGCTGACCGAATCCAGCTCCATACCGAGATCCTCTGCGTGGGACAGAGTTTGCTCTTCTCTCGGTTGACCCGAAGGCCCAACAGGCTGAGGTGACTGAGCACCATGTCCCTGTGTTCGCACAACTGCTCCCGAGACTGGGCGAGTATAAGCCAGTCGTCGAGATAGTTGAGGATGCGAACGCCGCGTTCTCTGAGCGGAACAATGGCTGCCTCTGCGACTTTAGTGAAGACGCGAGGCGACAGGGACAGCCCGAAGGGCAAGACTTTGTACTGATATGCCTTCCCCTCGAACGCAAAACGTAGGAACGGTCTGTGTCGAGGAAGGATAGAGACATGAAAGTACGCGTCCTTCAGGTCGATCGCTGCGAACCAATCTTGGGGACGGATGCATTCGAAAAATGCGTTTCTGCGTTAGCATCCGGAACGGGAGCTTGTGCAGGACCCGATTCAGGATACGCAGGTCCAAGATTGGCCGTAACCCACCCCCTTTCTTGGGTACAATGAAGTAGGGGCTGTAGAACCCCACCTTCATATCGGCTGGAGGAACCGGCTCGACCGCGTCCTTCGCCAGTAGGACATCGATCTCTGACCACAAGACCTGGGCATCGCTGCTCCGCACGGAGGTGAAGAGGATGCCCCTGTACTTGGGAGGCCGGTGAGCGAACTGAATTGCGTAGCGAGTCTGATGGTACGGATGAGCCAGCGAGACGGACTGGGGAGCTGAAGCCAAGCCCCCAGAGACCGTACAAGCGGGACCAACGGCACCACAGACGTACCCGGGGTGGGGCAGCGAAGTGGAATAGACAGACCCGACTCGGGAGGCCCGGAGGCGGCCCGGAGTGTTGTCTGAATATTCCAGGGTGGGGCAGAGTGTGGGTGAGAAGGCCCGGGGGCGTTCTCGGTGCCCACACTGCTTTCCCCTGGCGAGGGGGAGAGGGGAGGAAAGGAGTGGCAAGGCCAGGGGGCGTCGCGCACTGCCAACCTGGCCCTCTTGGGGCCCAGGGAAAATAGAAACTGCTCTTTTATTGAAAATGTGGGTACCGCTGGACTCCGGAGAGCCAGCGGCAGAGATGTTACACCAGTCAGAGCCCCCCGGTCCTCCTCCGGGGGGTGGGAGAATGATGCGGACACCATCTCCCTCAGAGCAGCTCCCATCTTCCCTGGGCTGCCCGTCTCAGGGCCGCTTCCCCTTGCGCTTGCCGGCTGGTTTAGTGGGGCCCTGAGCGGGTTGGGCGCCTCCCTTACGTTCGGCACCCTGCTTTCCCGGTGGAGGCTGCTGCTTGGGTTTCGCAGGGGAGGAGGCGGACGCAGGGGGACGCCCTCGGCGACGAGCAGGCGGAGGTGCTGCCGACGACGACTGGGTGGAGGCAGCAGCGGGTCGTCGGGGCAGGATGTTTTTGATGGCCTCCGTCTGCTTCTGGGCCACCGAGAACTGCTCTCGATGGCGTCGCCGAAGAGGCCGGCCTGACAGACAGGGACGTTGAGAAACCGGACCTTGTCGGAATCAGCCACAGGTGGCGTTCCTGGACCACTAGTGTGGACATCGCCCGACCCAGGGAGCGTGCAGTGACTTTCGTCGCCCGGAGAGCGAGGTCAGTCGCCGCACGCAGTTCCTGCATAACACCCTGGTCGGAACTGCCCTTGTGCAATTCCTTTAGCGCTTTGGCCTGGTGGACCTGCAGGAGCGCCATGGCATGCAGAGATGATGCGGCTTCCCCGCAGGCGGTGTAAGCCCTGCCCGTGAGACCGGACGAGAACTTACACGCCCGGGAGAGGAGACGCGGGGCACCCCGCCAGTCCGCAGCGGTCTTGGGACACAGCTGCATCGCCACAGACCGCTCGACTGGGGGGATTCCCACGTAGCCCTTAGCCGCACCACCATCGAGGGTAGTGAGGACGGAGGAGTCAGTCGACCGTGAGCGAGCGTTGTAAGGCGCTACCCACGATTTCGTGATCTCCTGATGCACTTCCGGGAAGAAAGGAACCGGGGCGGGGCGCTGAGAACCAGCACGGGCCGTCCAGAGAAACCAATCGTCCAACCGCGAGGGTTCGGGACACGGTGGAGGGTTCCACTCGAGCCCGACACTCGCGGCGGCCCGGGAAAGCATAGCCGTAAGCTCTGGGTCGGACTCGGGCAACGCTGTCACACCCGAAGGGAGCAGCGCAGCCGAATCTTCATCCTCAGAGCCCATTAGCTCGTCCCCCGATGCTGCAATCGACAGCATGTCCTCAGCCGGAGCCCCAAAAGAAACGCCTGGGACCTCCCGGGGGAGGCCAGTGCGCTCTTCTGGAAGCTCCACCAGCGCAGCGGAGGGGGGAGGGGCCCGAGGAGCCATTTGACCCGTCGGGGAAGCCCTCACAGTAACCCTCAGGTCCCCACCAAGGCCATCAGCCAAAGTAACAGCCCTCTGCTTTGCAGCGGGAGGACCACTAGATCGGGGGATGCGCAATGGTGCTCCGCCTCTTTTGAGGTAATGGAGTCTGGACAGTAAAACTGCGATGGTCATGTTCCCGCAATGGGAACATGAGTCATTCACGAACGCAGCCTCAGCATGCTGAACGCCCAAACACGTGAGACAACGAACGTGACCGTCAGCTGGGGACAGATATCGACCGCATCCAGAAACACACTGTTTGAATGACATCTTGAAAAAGACGCAGGGTCAAACCGTGTTGCTCTTTTAGAAAGGAAAAACTGCTCTTTTATGTGCTGAAGCACTCAGGGAGATGACCGCGGCACCACACAGTACAAAGGTGCAAGCCTGTGTGTGCACTCAGAATGGAAAACGCCCAGCGAACCAACAGCTGATCTCCGTCTGAAGCGGCACTCGCTGACGCGCCGTCACACCCGCACTGGAAGCAGTAGATCCTCTCACGAGACTCGTCTTGAAAACACTCTTCGTAGAAACAGGAAGCATTCACTGTTCGGCTCCGAAGTAGAAAGCAATGATCATGCATTCCTTTCTGTTATTTATACCCGCGCTGCGGGGCGGTGCGTGGAATGCGTGGATCGCATGCCAATCTCCATTGGCTCGTTTTTAATACACTCGAAGTAGATTGGTCTCTGAGATCAGATCCCAATTCGTCGGTCAGTTCCGACGTACGTCGAACGTGACCGACTGAAAGGGAACACAATGCTCAGGACATGAAGCTGGAGAAATAAATGTTTATTGTTCACTGTAGGCTAAATGCATGTTGCAAAACAAAACAAAAAACTGTGCATTTAGCACTTTTACAAAAAGAGAAAACAGAAATCTTATGCCTTTTCCACTTGTGTACAGTAAGCCCATGTAAAAATAAAGTACAAAAATATACATGGAATACTAGGCCTACACACAGTTACACCAACCCTAAATATTACAATATTACATTGGTACAGTGATGCACTGAAACATATATTTACTTACAGTATACTGTGGTACAGTATATAGTAAGTCATACAGTAATTGCTGTCAACATTTACATACTGTACTATAATGTCAAAAAAAGTCATTACCTGTTCTCTTTTCTAAATCTTGGGATTATGGTGGACACAGTGAATCTACTGATATTTGGTTGTACCCTTTGTCCGGCCTCCCTCATGCTCATACCATGGACAAGAACATGGTCAATCACAGATTTCATCAGATATAACTGTTCTTTGTCTTCGCTTCCCCTTGACCTCCTCTCACACGAACTCTTCCTCTCAGATTTCTATCCATTGTAGGGCCTCACAAACCAGTGCTCTCTGAACTGGCTGACTGTATATGTTTCCTCACATCATTAGCCACAAGTGTGATCAATTTTGAGTTGTTGTGTTCAAGTGGTGACATCTGTGCTTTAATTGTGTTTGACTTTTGTTTATATCTGCGTTTCTATAGTTTGGCCCATTGTTAGGCGGAGCTATAGCACTTGTCAACAAGGTATGCTATTTGCACTTGGTAGACACTTTCCTGCAAAAAAAACTTTCTTCTTTTGTTTTTAGGTGAAATGTGACCTAAAAATATGACCAGAAATGTTCAGAACAAGTGTGAGGATATAAGAGGCGCTCAGTTAGTGTGACTGACAGAAAGAGTGCACGAGTAAACAGAGAGAGAGAGAGGGGAAAGGGCTTTACAAAGAGAAGAGAGAGAGAGAGATAGAGGATTGATTTCACAGAGGCCTGACCCGGGAGAGGATATCCCATCATCCCTTCTGATCAGGCATCACGGCAGACAGGCGGAACACTGGCCGGATAATCTAGCGCTCTTTCCACACCACCTTCCCTCTTTCCGGCAGGATTTCATCCTCCCAGCATCCCATGTCTGTATCTTTCAGCTCGGCCTCATCCGGCTGAAGTGAGGAACCCCAGCAGCTTCGCCGCAGGGCAGCAAACACACGTGTGTGTGTGTGTGTGTGTGTGTGTGTGTGTGTGTGTGTGTGAGTGAGAGGACATGCACTGTTTAACTGCAGTCAGGTTCAGTTTGGACAGTAATGTTCTTCAGCGTCCGCTATACTGTGTGTCTGCTCACCCTTACAAACACAGGCTCCAAAAGGGGATTTCTGTGCCTATAGATGAGGAAAATACGGACAGAGAATCCAGTCATAAAGTGTCATTTACTGTGGAATGTTGCTGAATTCGGCAAATTTTGGATGAATGATTCAAAAGTATACGGCTGTGAATATTAAAGCGCAAAAATTGAGTGTGGAATCGAGACAAATTAAAACCTGAAAAAAATGGAATTTGTGAAAAAAATTAAATGCAATTCGGGAAAAATAAAACCAATTTCATGTAATGTTTAATTATTAAATTGTTAGGGTTCTATGAATTCAATGGATCAGGCGTGGATTTTAATTTTTAAATGTAATCAAACTGAGAGAAATCTTGAAAAATTTGAACTGAAAACATGAAAATATGTTAATAAATGAATGTTAAATTGTATAGGTTTCATGATTTCATTTAATTAGACATGATTTTTAAGGGGGGGGTTGAAAAACTGGACCATTGACAGTCAGCTTTTATTGATTGATTGATTGATTGGTTTGTTTGTTTGTTTGTTTGTTTGTTTGTTTGTTCCTATGACTATAATTTTATAGTCAGCGTGTGATGCCTTCGATTTTATTTATTTTAGTTTTTTAGCTATGATTTTTATTTATTATATACTTTGACCATTGACAGTCAGGTTTTTTTTTTTTTTTTTTTTTTTTTTTTTACTTATTTACTTTGTTTTTTATGAATCTTATTTATTATATTCTTCTGAACATTGACAGTCAGCTTAATTTAATTCAATTAAATTTTTAATTAAAAAAAAAAAAAAAAAAAAAAAAATATATATATATATATATATATATATATATATATATATATATATATATATATATATATATATATATATATATATATATATATATATATATATATATATATATATATATATATAATTTTTTTTTTTTTTTCGATGGGCTATACATTATATTTATTCTATACTTCTGACCATAAATTGATGTTAAATTGTATAAGTTTCATGATTTAAAATAATTCGACTTTTTGATTACTAATGTAATGGAATCCAGAAAAAAGTAAAAAGAATAGAATTTGGGAATAATAAAACCGCTTTCATAGAGCCCAATGTAAAGAGTTGCCAAATGAGTGTTCCTGTTTTCCTCTCCTCATCCTGTGGTCTCACCGTGTGTGTGTGTGTGTGTGTGTGTGTGTGTGTGTGTGTGTGTGTGTGTGTGTGTGTGTGTGTGTGTGTGTGTGTGTGTGTGTGTGTGTGTGTGTGTGTGTGTGTGTGTGTGTGTGTGTGTGTGTGTGTGTGTGTGCGCGTCATCTCACTCACTCATCTCCACAAATCCTCGTTATCGGCTGTAAAAACAGTTGTGATATTGTGGGAAAAGAGCACTGTAATATCAGGCTTCATTGGATTAATTATTGTTTTATGCTAATCGCTCTCAAACGAGGCTCTGCTAAGCATCTCAATGCCTGCTGTTTCCATCTCGTCTCGGAGAAAGAATAGGAATGAGACGGGGAAACAGACGCTTTGGGTAATTAGTGGCTCTTTGTGTCCCGTGGAGAGACCTGTAGATCCACACACACGTGTGCGTGCGTGAACCAGCACACTTATCACGCCTGAGCTTTATTCAGAGACTCACACAGTGTGTGTGCAGACAGAGGAATATATCAGGAAGTGCTTCTGTAAATAGATCCAGCTGACAGAAGCAGACACGTGTGCGGCTGTGGAAAAGAGCACATTTTAACACTAAATATCTGAGTGTAATTGTAATGGAAGTATTATGTTTAAAGTGTCCCTATTATGCTAT
>JARQWZ010004236.1:32500-87500 GCA_033150135.1 Gobio occitaniae
ATGTACTTATGGTGTTCAAATTGTATTGCAAAACACTTTTGCTGATTTTGAGGTGGGATACGGGTAGGGTTAGGCACAGGTGTGGTGGTATGGGTCAGTTTAAGGGTAGGGTTAGGCACAGGTGTGGTGGTGTGGGTCAGTTTAAGGGTAGGGTTACGGACAGGTGTGGTGGTGTGGGTCAGTTTAAGGGTAGGGTTAGGGACAGGTGTGGTGGTATGGGTCAGTTTAAGGGTAGGGTTACGGACAGGTGTGGTGGTGTGGGTCAGTTTAAGGGTAGGGTTACGGACAGGTGTGGTGGTGTGGGTCAGTTTAAGGGTAGGGTTACGGACAGGTGTGGTGGTGTGGGTCAGTTTAAGGGTAGGGTTAGGGACAGGTGTGGTGGTATGGGTCAGTTTAAGGGTAGGGTTACGGACAGGTGTGGTGGTGTGGGTCAGTTTAAGGGTAGGGTTAGGCACAGGTGTGGTGGTATGGGTCAGTTTAAGGGTAGGGTTAGGGACAGGTGTGGTGGTGTGGGTCAGTTTAAGGGTAGGGTTGGGGACAGGTGTGGTGGTATGGGTCAGTTTAAGGGTAGGGTTAGGCACAGGTGTGGTGGTGTGGGTCAGTTTAAGGGTGGGGTTAGGGACAGGTGTGGTGGTGTGGGTCAGTTTAAGGGTAGGGTTAGGCACAGGTGTGGTGGTGTGGGTCAGTGGGTCAGTTTAAGGGTAGGGTTAGGCACAGGTGTGGTGGTGTGGGTCAGTTTAAGGGTAGGGTTACGGACAGGTGTGGTGGTATGGGTCAGTTTAAGGGTAGGGTTAGGCACAGGTGTGGTGGTATGGGTCAGTTTAAGGGTAGGGTTACGGACAGGTGTGGTGGTATGGGTCAGTTTAAGGGTAGGGTTAGGCACAGGTGTGGTGGTATGGGTCAGTTTAAGGGTAGGGTTACGGACAGGTGTGGTGGTATGGGTCAGTTTAAGGGTACGGTTAGGGACAGGTGTGGTGGTATGGGTCAGTTTAAGGGTAGAGTTAGGGACAGGTGCGGTGGTATGGGTCAGTTTAAGGGTAGGGTTAGGGACAGGTGTGGTGGTATGGGTCAGTTTAAGGGTAGGGTTAGGGACAGGTGCGGTGGTATTAGTCAGTTTAAGGGTAGGGTTAGGGACAGGTGTGGTGGTATGGGTCAGTTTAAGGGTACGGTTAGGACAGGTGTGGTGGTATGGGTAAGTTTAAGGGTAGAGTTAGGGACAGGTGTGGTGGTGTGGGTAAGTTTAAGGGTAGGGTTAGGGACAGGTTTGGTGGTATGGGTAAGTTTAAGGGTAGGGTTAGGGACAGGTGTGGTGGTATGAGTCAGTTTAAGGGTAGGGTTAGGGACAGGTGTGGTGGGGCTGGGTCAGTTTAAGGGTAGGGTTAGGGACAGGTGTGGTGGTGTGGGTAAGTTTAAGGGTAGGGTTAGGGACAGGTGTGGTGGTATGGGTCAGTTTAAGGGTAGGGTTAGGGACAGGTGTGGTGGTGTGGGTAAGTTTAAGGGTAGGGTTAGGGACAGGTGTGGTGGTATGGGTCAGTTTAAGGGTAGGGTTAGGGACAGGTGTGGTGGTGTGGGTCTGTTTAAGGGTAGGGTTAGGGACAGGTGTGGTGGTATGGGTCAGTTTAAGGGTAGGGTTAGGGACAGGTGTGGTGGTATGGGTAAGTTTAAGGGTAGGGTTAGGGACAGGTGTGGTGGTATGGGTCAGTTTAAGGGTAGGGTTAGGGACAGGTGTGGTGGTGTGGGTAAGTTTAAGGGTAGGGTTAGGGACAGGTGTGGTGGTGTGGGTCAGTTTAAGGGTAGGGTTAGGGACAGGTGTGGTGGTATGGGTCAGTTTAAGGGTAGGGTTAGGGACAGGTGTGGTGGAGTGGGTAAGTTTAAGGGTAAGGTTAGGGACAGGTGTGGTGGAGTGGGTAAGTTTAAGGGTAAGGTTAGGGACAGGTGTGGTGGAGTGGGTAAGTTTAAGGGTAGGGTTAGGGACAGGTGTGGTGTTGTGGGTAAGTTTAAGGGTAGGGTTAGGGACAGGTGTGGTGGTGTGGGTCAGTTTAAGGGTAGGGTTAGGGACAGGTGTGGTGGTATGGGTCAGTTTAAGGGTAGGGTAAGGGACAGGTGTGGTGGTGTGGGTCAGTTTAAGGGTAGGGTAAGGGACAGGTGTGTGGGTGTGGGTAAGTTTAAGGGTAGGGTTAGGGACAGGTGTGGTGTTATGGGTAAGTTTAAGGGTAGGGTTAGGGACAGGTGTGGTGGTGTGGGTAAGTTTAAAGGTAGGGTTAGGGACAGGTGTGGTGGTATGGGTAAGTTTAAGGGTAGGGTTAGGGACAGGTGTGGTGGTGTGGGTAAGTTTAAAGGTAGGGTTAGGGACAGGTGTGGTGGTATGGGTCAGTTTAAGGGTAGGGTTAGGGACAGGTGTGGTGGTGTGGGTAAGTTTAAAGGTAGGGTTAGTGACAGCTGTGGTGGTATGGGTCAGTTTAAGGGTAGGGTTAGGGACAGGTGTGGTGGTGTGGGTAAGTTTAAAGGTAGGGTTAGGGACAGGTGTGTTGGTGTGGGTCAGTTTAAGGGTAGTGTTAGGGACAGGTGTGGTGGTGTGGGTAAGTTTAAGGGTTGGGTTAGGGACAGGTGTGGTGGTATGGGTAAGTTTAAGGGTAGGGTTGGGGACAGGTGTGGTGGTATGGGTCAGTTTAAGGGTAGGGTTAGGGACAGGTGTGGTGGTGTGGGTAAGTTTGAGGGTAGGGTTAGGGACAGGTGTGGTGGTATGGGTAAGTTTAAGGGTAGGGTTAGGGACAGGTGTGGTGGTATGGGTAAGTTTAAGGGTAGGGTTAGGGACAGGTGTGGTGGTATGGGTAAGTTTAAGGGTAGGGTTAGGGACAGGTGTGGTGGTGTGGGTCAGTTTAAGGGTAGAGTTATGGACAGGTGTGGTGGTGTGGGTCAGTTTAAGGGTAGGGTTATGGACAGGTGTGGTGGTATGGGTGAGTTTAAGGGTAGGGTTAGGGACAGGTGTGGTGGTATGGGTAAGTTTAAGGGTAGGGTTAGGGACAGGTTTGGTGGTGTGGGTCAGTTTAAGGGTAGGGTTAGGGACAGGTGTGGTGATATGGGTCAGTTTAAGGGTAGGGTTAGGGACAGGTGTGGTGGTGTGGGTCAGTTTAAGGGTAGGGTTAGGGACAGGTGTGGTGGTGTGGGTCAGTTTAAGGGTAGAGTTATGGACAGGTGTGGTGGTGTGGGTCAGTTTAAGGGTAGGGTTATGGACAGGTGTGGTGGTATGGGTGAGTTTAAGGGTAGGGTTAGGGACAGGTGTGGTGGTGTGGGTCAGTTTAAGGGTAGGGTTAGGGACAGGTGTGGTGGTATGGGTCAGTTTAAGGGTAGGGTTAGGGACAGGTGTGGTGGTGTGGGTCAGTTTAAGGGTAGGGTTAGGGACAGGTGTGGTGGAGTGGGTAAGTTTAATGTAATTACATGCAGGTATTTAAAAAAATTTGTGCAATGTAAAAACATGTATGTACATAATAAGTGCAATGTATCAAATTATGAATTAAAATGTTAGTACATAGTAGTTAAGAACACCTAATATAAAATGGGCCCGGGGTTTCATTCGCGAAGGAGCTGAAACATATCATGTCTCAACACTACATTCCCATAACGTTTGCAGAATGCTATTTTTGGTCTTATTTTGGTCCTTCCATCACGTTTACTGAGTGTGTTCATGACATGTGTGTGTGAATCAGTGTACACTGAACTGCTTTACAACTGAGGGTCAGTAAAACACAGGATTTGCACAAAAGTTGCTTCTCAAAGATGGATCAATACGAACGGTTTGTCCAACTTCATACTCAGAACATGTAAGAACCGCACGTTATATTTTGTGAATGTGCTGGTTAGGACGCTGACGGCTAATGTGGCTAAAGCTAGCATTGCCTCTGACTGTATTCACAGAGATCACATTAGTTTTATTGTTAAGAAGTAATAAAAGTGCTGAATTAATAAAAATAACAAGCTCTGGTGTGTGTGAATACAGTCAGAGACAATGCTAGCTTTAGCCTCATTAGCACATTTGCAAACACACACATTATAACGTGCGGTACTTACATGTTCACGAGGGGTTGGTATTGATCCATCTTTGTGAAGCAACTTTTGTGCAAATCCTGTGTTTACCGACCCTCATTTGTAAAGCAATCCAGTGTACATTGATTTACTCAAACATGTCATGAAAACATTCATTAAATGTGATGGAAAGACCTAAATAGGACCAAAAATACCATTCTAGGTCCCCTAAAGGAATCTGGATAATTCTGGTCACATTTTCTCTGGAGGATCTTTAGATGGTAAATGCCCATCTTTGTGGATCAACATTGAAAAAGTGGATTTAACTGGGAAATTCAAAAATGGTGCAAATTGATGGAAACATTGAAAACTCTGAAAGTATCTCAGTGATAGTAAAATAACACTGATTCAGTGTCAAGCAGCAAATTACTTGTCAATTAAACAAATTAAAGACCATTTAAAGTGGCCATGATCTCTAAGTAGAGAGTCCAGCATTGCAGACAATAGCTGTTTCCATTTCAAGTTCAGAATTTAACTTATGCACAAAATTGGAATATTGCATAAATAATTTAGAAAAAAAGCATTTTTCAATCCCATGTGTTCAAGAGAACAAAAAAGTCATAGATGAAGTTCTTGCGTTCATGTTCTCATATAGTGAGACGGCAGAGGCTGGAAACACCTCAAGCGGTGTGTGTGTGTGTGTGTGGGAAATGAAACCATTCACTCATACAGAGACACGCATAACATGCAGGATTAATATTTAAATATTCTTTTGCTTTTTAATATTTACAGACACTAGTCTACATCGTGATTTGATTAAGTGTACTGACCTACTTTTGATGTATTAATCACAAATTTGACAAATTCCGTGAAATTCCATGTTATACAGTAAAAACTGTGACTCACAAGCTGTTTTAAGATCTCAATAAGCTACTTTAACTGATCTTAACTTCTTTTCTTTGACTCCTTTATTTCTCACAATTCCGTCTTTCTGACTTTATTCTTGCAATTCCGACTTTATTTCTCACAATTCCGACCTGACTTTATTTCTCACAATTCCGACTTTATTTCTCACAATTCCGCCTTTATTCTCGTAATTCCGACTTTATTTCTCGCAATTCCGACTTTATTTCTCACAATTCCGACTTTATTTCTCACAATTCCACCTTTATTTTCGTAATTCGACTATATTTCTCACAATTCCACTGTTATTCTCGTAATTCCGACTTTATTTCTCGCAATTCCGACTTTATTTCTCACAATTCCGACTTTATTTCTCACAATTCCGACTTTATTTTGCAATTACAACTTTATATCTCACAATTCGGACTTTATTTCTCGCAATTCCGACTTTATTTCTCACAATTCTGACTTTATTTTGCAATTACGACTTTATTTCTTGCAATTCTGACTTTATTTCGCAATTACAACTTTATATCTCACAAATCTGACTCTATTCTCGTAATTCCAACTTTATTTCTCGCAATTACGACTTTATTCTCGTAATTCCGACTTTATTTCTCGCAATTACGACTTTATTCTCATAATTCCGACTTTATTTCTCGCAATTCCTACTTTGTCTCACAATTCCAACTTTATTTTTGCAATTCTGACTTTATATCTCACAATTCCGACTTTAATTGGCAATTCCGACTTTATTTCTCACAATTCTGACTTTATTTTGCAATTCCGGCTTGATTTCTCACAATTCCGTCTTTCCGACTTTATATCTCACAATTCCGACTTTATTTCTCGCAATTCCGATTTATCTCTCGCAATTCCGACTTTATTTCTCACAATTCTGACTTTTTTTTGCAATTTCGACTTTATTTCTCACAATTCCAACTTTATTTCTCGCAATTCCGACTTTATTTTCACAGTCACTGGTCTACATCGTGATTTGATTTAAGTGTACAGACCTACTCTTGATTTATTAATCACAACTTTGACAAATTCCGTGAAATTCCATGTCTTACAGTAAACTGCGACTCACAAGCTGTTTTAACATCTCAATAGTAAGTCACGTTAACTGATCTCGACTTCTTTTCTGTTGTGTTTTCCAGATGCACTTTGGACTGGTGGCCACACCTCGTCCCTGAACGCCCAACTCGAAGAGGCCGCCATCGCTTGACTCGCAATCGTGACTGAACACAAACCGTCGCCTCTTCTACACTAACCCGCCGTTCATCTTTCTGCCTCTTGCGACCCTCTCCATGGCCAACCTTCTGAGCTACGTGCTGTTCCTGGTGCTCCGGACGTACGCCGCCCCGCCAGAGTACATCCAAGTGTGGCCCGGCGGGTCAACGCCGGCCCCAGATGATCCAGCCAATGAGACGGTCACCCCTTCTTTGGTCCCCCCTCCGGGTACCAGCAAGCAAACGCCTCACAGCATCATCATCGGCGTCCGGAAAGGAGGCACAAGAGCGCTGCTCGAGATGCTGGATATCCATCCCGAAGTTGCTGCGGCCGCCACTGAAGTTCACTTCTTCGACTGGGACGAGAACTACGCCAAAGGCTTCGAGTGGTACCGCGAGCAGATGCCCTATTCCTACCCTCATCAGATCACGGTGGAAAAGACGCCGGGGTATTTCACATCTCCGGTCGCGCCTGCGCGGATTCACGCCATGAACTCTTCCATCAGACTCCTGCTGATCTTGAGGGACCCTACAGAGCGGGTCATCTCGGACTACACGCAAGTCTACTTCAACCGGCTGGAGAACCACAAGCCCGTGCAGGCCATCGAGAACATGCTGGTCAAGAACGGCGCGCTCAACACGCGCTACAAGGCGATCCAGCGCAGTCTCTACGACGTGCACATGAGGAACTGGCTCCAGCACTTTCCCCTGGAGCAGATCCACATCGTGGACGGGGACACGCTGATCCACAACCCCCTGCCGGAGCTCCAGCGAGTCGAGCGCTTCTTGCATCTGCCGCCTCGGATTGTGGCGTCCAACTTCTACTTTAACCAGACCAAAGGCTTCTACTGCATCCGCAGCGATGGCCATGAGAGATGCCTGCATGAGTCTAAAGGACGCCCACACCCTCCTGTTAACAGCACTGTTCTGCGTCAGCTGCGCTTGTACTTGCGCCAACACAATCGGAACTTCTACCGGCTTATAGGACGCTCCTTTAACTGGCAGTAGTGGGAGGGGCTGGAACTCGAATTCTGACCAATCACAGCCTAGCAGAATGGCTGATTGACAGCTGATGGACCATACAAACCCCTCCCCGAAACCTTTGCGCCTGAGAACAATCACGTTTTCAATCTGACGAATATGATATTAAAACACTGACTGAATGGGGAAGATCTTTGCTGTCAAGTGTCTTTGTCGTAACGAAGTTACCCGAGACAAATCTGGTGAACACTGAGTCATATTTTTTTTTTCTCTTTCTCTCTGTTCGTTTGATATTCTTGTACTTGATAATAAATGGTCCTGCTTCCTGAATGTCTTGTCCGTCTGGTTTTTGAAACGTACATTATGATGGTCAGTACAAGCTCTTTTAAGATCTCAATAAGCTACTTTAACTGATCTTAACTTCTTTTCTTTGACTACTTTATTTCTCACAATTCCGTCTTTCTGACTTTATTCTCACAATTCCGACTTTATTCTCGCAATTCCGATTTTATTTTGCAATTCCGACTTTATTTTGCAATTCCGACTTTATTTCTCACAATTCCGATTTTATTTCTCACAATTCCGTCTTTCCGACTTTAGTCTTGCAATTCCGACTTTATTTCTCACAATTCCGAATTTTTCTCACAATTCCGCCATTATTTTGCAATTTCGACTTTATTTCTCACAATTCCGCCTTTATTTCTCACAATTCCACCTTTATTCTCGTAACTCCGACTTTATTTCTCGCAGTTCCGACTTTATTTCTCACAATTCTGACTTTATTTTGCAATTACAACTTTATATCTCACAATTCTGACTTTATTCTCGTAATTCCAACTTTATTTCTCGCAATTACGACTTTATTCTCATAATTCCGACTTTATTTCTCGCAATTACGACTTTATTTTGCAATTCTGACTTTATATTACGCAATTCTGACTTTATTTTGCAATTCCGACTTTATTTCTCACAATTCTGACTTTATTTTGCAATTAAGACTTTCTTTCAATTCTGACTTTTTGCCATTCCGACTTTATTTCTCACAATTACGACTTTATTTCTGACTTTATTTCTCACAATTCCAACTTTATTTCTCACAATTCTGACTTTATTTTGCCATTCCGACTTTATTTCTCACAATTCCGTCTTTCCGACTTTATTTCTCGCAATTCCGACTTTAATTCTGACTTTATTTCTCACTATTCCGACTTTATTTCTCACAACACTGAGTCTTTTTTTTTTTTCTCTTTCTCTCTGTTCGTTTGATATTCTTGTACTTGATAATAAATGGTCCTGCTTCCTGAATGTCTTGTCCGTCTGGTTTTTGAAACGTACATTATGATAGTCAGGACAAGCTGTACAAAACCAGTTCAAGGTTTATTTTGTGACAGAGACTGCAAAAAATGCTTTTCTTACTTAGTATTTTTGTCTTGTTTTCCGTCCAAATATCTAAAAAAATCTTACATTTAAGAAGCATTTATTAGACAAGCAAAAGTTTTTGTCTTGTTTTGGGGGAAAATAACTCAAAATTAAGGGAGTTTTTGCTTAAAATAAGCAAAATAATCTGCCAATGCGGTAAGCAAAATAATCTTAATTCAAACAGAAAACAAGATTATTTTTCTTACCCCATTGGCAGATTATTTTTCTTATTTTAAGCAAAAACTTTGAGTTATTTTCCCCCAAAACAAGACAAAAACTTTTGCTTGTCTAGTAAATGCTTCTTAATGTAAGATTTTTTAGATAATTGGACTGAAAACAAGACACAAATACTAAGTAAGAAAAGCATTTTTTGCAGTGTAAATGTTAATTATACTCATTACACGGCTGTACTTGCCAAATAAATTAATGCTCATAACACTGATTCATGTTGAAATTATGTTATTATGTGAGATGAAAGCGTGTAAAATGATACGAGACATCAACGGTCAATAATGTAGTTTAGTGACGAATTAGATTTTGGAAAAATATCATTTTGCTTTAATTAGTGGGACTCTGTGTGTAAATATATCAATGATTGTAAGTTTAAATATCAGGTATGAGTAATCACACCCCAATAATGAAGCTGCAGTCGAGTTATTTTAGTATTAAATTCATATATTTTTAATTAGATTTTATATTCATATTTTAAGTTTTTGTTTTAACTTTAGTTCATTTGCAGTCATTTTGTAATGTGCTTTTCTCATGTTTTTAGTTTATTTTTAATTCGGTTTTAGTTTTCCGACAATTCCGACTTTATTCTTGTAATTCCGACTTTATTTCTCACAATTCTGATTTGATTTCTCACAGTTCCGACTTTATTTTGCAATTCTGACTTTATTTCCTGCAATTCCGACTTTATTTCTCGTAATTCCGACTTTATTTCTCACAATTCCGACTTTATTTCTAACAATTCCGACTTTATTTCTCGCAATTCTGACTTTATTTCTCGCAATTCCAACTTTATTTCTTGCAATTCCGACTTTATTTTGCAATTCCGACTTTATTTTGCAATTCCGACTTTATTTCTCACAATTACGACTTTATTTCTCACAATTACGACTTTATTATGCAATTCTGACTTTATTTCTCACAATTCCGACTTTATATCTCGCAATTCTGACTTTATTTTGCAATTACGACTTTATTTCTCACAATTCTGACTTTATTTTGCAATTACGAATTTTTCTTGCAATTACGACTTTATTTTTCACAATTACGACTTTATTTCTCGCAATTACGACTTTATTTCTCACAATTACGACTTTATTTCTCGCAATTCTGACTTTATTTCTCGCAATTCTGACTTTATTTCTCGCAATTTTGACTTTATTTTGCAATTCTGACTTTATTTCTCGGAATATTGACATTATTTCTCGCAATTCCAACTTTATTTCTCACAATTCCGTCTTTCCGACTTTATATCTCACAATTCCGACTTTATTTCTCGCAATTAAGACTTTATTTTGCAATTCTGACTTTATTTCTCGAAATTCTGACTCTATTTCTCACAATTACGACTTTATTTCTCGCAATTCCGACTTTATTTCTCACAATTCTGACTTTATTGCTTAAATATGTTGCCAATGCACCATTTTATTTTTCATTTATCTAATATTTATATTTTATTCAATATCAGCTTTATTTACATGAACACTACTGTTTTTTTAAAGGTCCCATGGCATGAAATTTTCATTTTATGAGGTTTTTCAACATTAATATGAGTTCCCCTAGCCTGAATATTGTCCCCAAGTGGATAGAAATGTTGATGGTGTAAACCCGAGTTCTGGCTGTCTTTCTCTGCCTTTGAGAAAATGACAGGCCAGACGAGCCAATCCTGAAGTCTCCTGGTTTGACGTCCAAGCAGGAACGGTTACCTCCCTTTCCTCCACCCAGAGAATCTGGCACGCCCATGCAAATGCTGGAGAGATCATTGCTTGTGAATGAGTGAATGCTGGCAGTTTCTCATTGTTTGGATGTACAAATGAAAACAGAAGTCTTTTTTCAGTTCCTTCTGATCTGTGATCAGTGATTTCTTATGTGTAGCTAATTATTTATTATTCGTGCACACACTGCGGCTTCTCTATCTCCCGACAGAACGGTGTTTCCCTTTCGTTCAGTCACTACGACGTACGTTAGTGACTAACGAATGGGGGTTTCGCCTAGAAGCCAATTACCTTCGAGGTGTTTAACAGCGCCCAATGGCGTGCCAATGCCATGGGCATGCGGAATTTGCATGCATAACTCCGCCCCACCGCGTGAGTATATAAGGAAGTACGCTGGCAACATCGCATTATGTTTCTGCTTTGGAGCCAAGAGTACCTCTTCACTCCTTCAAGCCTACAACTGAGTCTTTGTCAAGCCTTCGAGACGAGCAGCTTTCCAGAGGCGTTGGATCTACGGCGCGTTCCAGTGATCGCATACTGCCTGCCTGCTGATCTGCGCAGTGGTCCGTCTGACAGCTGGTGTGTGGTCCCTGGGCGCTTCGGCGTCTCTGCGAAGCTTCCTCTCCTAAAAGAGCTTACACGTGGCACGTCCTTTTCAGGATGTCTCGCCCGTGTACTTCTGGGTGTGGCCGGTCGTTGACTTCCTCTGATGGGCACGATCTCTGCTTGGTATGCTTGGGCGTTCAGCATGCTCAAGCAGCGTTCGTGGATGAGTCATGTTCTCACTGCGGGAACATGACCATCGTGGTTCTGCGGTCGAGACTCAAGGATCTTCGTAATGAAGTGAGAGTCCCCTCAACCACACCCCGATCTACCGTGCCCCCCGTGGCCGGTACTTCGGCTGGTGGTCAGGGTGACCTGAGGGTTACGGTGTGGAACAAAGCCCCGACGCTCATGCCTCGGGCCACACCCCCCTCTAGCGTTCCGCAACCCGTGAGTGTCCAGGCTGAAATCGCGGGGCCAGCTCCGGCTCCCTCGCGCATTTCGTTTGGCGCTCCGGAGGATGATGCGATGTCGGTCACCGAATCACAAGGTGGGCTCGAGTCCTCTGAGGATGATGACTCGGCTGTGCTGCCGCCTTCGGGCGCGCCAGCATTGCCCGAGTCGGACCCAGAGCTGACAGCCATGCTGTCTCGGGCAGCCGCGAGTCTAGGGATAGAGTGGAACCCTCCGCCCTGTCCCGAACGCTCGCGGCTCGATGATTGGTTTTTGGGGGCCCGCGCTGACTCACGTCAGTCCCCGCCCTCAATATCTTTCTTTCCCGAGCTGCATGAGGAGATTGCCCGGTCCTGGAAGTCCCCGTTGTCTTCCCGTGACCGGTCTGCAGTCTCCTCCGCCTTCTCCATCCTTGATGGGGCCGCGGCCAAAGGGTACACTGGGGTCCCCCAGGTTGAACGTTCTGTTGCGATGCAACTGTGTCCTCAGAGCGCTTCGACCTGGCGAGGCGACCCTAAGCACCCCTCCAAAGCCTGTCGATTCACATCAACCTTGGTGGCGAAATCGCACAGAGCTGCGGGGCAGGCTGCCGCCTCTTTGCATGCCATGGCGATCCTACAGGTCTACCAGGCCAGGATCCTCAGGGACATGCATGAGGGTGGAGTTGATCCGGGGCTCTTAAATGAGCTGCGTGCCGCCACCGACCTCGCTCTCCGGGCGACGAAGGTGACCGCACGCTCCCTGGGTCAAGTGATGTCCACAAATGTGGTCCAGGAGCGACATTTGTGGCTAAACCTGGCCGATATGCGGGACACCGAGCGAACACGCTTCCTCGATGCCCCCATATCCCAGGCTGGCCTCTTCGGCGGAGCGGTTGAAAACTTCGCCCAACAGTTTTCAACCGCCCAGAAGCAGACTGAGGCTCTCAAACATGTACTGCCCCGGCGGCCAGCTGCTGCTTCCACCCAGCCGCCGGCACAGTCGCCTCAGCCTGCTCACCGCCGAGGACGCCCTCCTAAGGCTCCCGCCCCTCCCACCTGGTCCAAGCAGCAGCTTTCACCCGGGCCGGGTCGCGGAGGAAGCCGTAGGAAGGCGTCCAAGTCCCCTCAGGCCGCCCCGCGCCCCGCTAAACGCCAGGCCAAGCGGCGCTCCTGAGACGGACGGCTCAGGGATGGGAAATTCTTTCGAGGAGATGGTAGCAGGACCACTCCTTCCCCCGGTGGAGGGCCGGGGGAGAATCCTTTGTTTAGCTGCTGGCCCCCGGGTCAGCAGCACCCTAATCTGGTCAAAGAAAGAATTAACACTCCCATCCCTGAGCCCCGAGAGATCGGTGATGTCAGTGCGCGCCACCCACGGGTCCCGCCACTCGCATCCCACTCTGTCGCCAGCCTCCTGGCAGAGCAGACCCCAGTGGAACGTGCGTCCTTCCCTGGTCTCCTCTGTCAGGACGCAGCAGTTAACCGCACCCCCACACCGGGACGCCCAACAGCCTCCCTTATCCGGGTCGGTAACGCTGCATCGCTGCCCCACACCGGGTACGCCTGTAGTCCGAATGACCCCGCTGGTGCAGTTCCTGGGAGCCTGGCTTCAGATTCCAGGGCTGTCCCGCTGGGTCGCGAAGACAGTCAGGCGCGGCTACGCGATTCAGTTCGCGCAGGTTCCTCCCTGTTTCCGGGGAGTCCGCTTTACTATGGTCGGGGCCAATGCCCCTGTCATGCGAGCGGAGGTTGCCACCCTACTGGCGAAGGGTGCGATCGAACCTGTCCCTCCAGCCGAGATGAAGTCCGGGTTTTACAGCCCCTACTTCATTGTACCCAAAAAGACCGGTGGGTCGAGACCAATCCTGGACCTGCGCATCTTGAACCGTTACCTTCACAAGTTTCCGTTCAAGATGTTGACAGCGAAACGCCTTTTCGAATGCGTTCGTCCCGGCGATTGGTTTGCAGCGATCGACCTGAAGGATGCCTACTTTCATGTCTCCATCCTACCTCGACACAGACGTTCCTGCGGTTTGCTTTCGAGGGGCGGGCATACCAGCACGCGGTCCTCCTATTCGGGCTATCTCTGTCCCCTCGCGTCTTTACGAAGATTGCCGAGGCAGCCCTTGCGCCCCTACGGCAGCACGGGGTTCGCATTCTGAACTACCTGGACGACTGGCTCATACTGAGTCACTCTCGAGAGCAGGTTTGCGAACACAGAGATCTGGTTCTCCACCACTTAGCCTGTCTGGGCCTTCGGGTCAACTGGGAGAAGAGCAAACTTTGCCCCGTGCAGAGGATCTCTTTTCTCGGTATGGAGATCGACTCGGTCGCCATGTGCGCGCAGCTTACAAGCGAGCGCGCGCAGTCTCTGCTAACTTGCCTCCGTCAAATCGAGAGCAAGGGTGCGGTTCCACTGAAACATTTTCAGAGGCTCCTGGGGCATATGGCATCTGCAGCCGCGGTAACGCCGCTCGGATTGCTACATATGAGACCGCTTCAGCACTGGCTTCGCGATCCAGTCCCAAGATGGGCATGGCGGTCTGGCACGCTCCGGGTCCAAATAACCCGGGCCTGCTTACAGACACTCACTCCGTGGTCGAACCTCAGTTTTCTACGGGCTGCCGTGTCCTTAGAACGAGTTTCCAGGCATGTTGTTGTATCAACAGATGCCTCCTCCACGGGCTGGGGTGCCATGTGCAATGGACAAGCAGCCGCGGGCTCCTGGACAGGACCCCAGCGCCTTCTGCATGTCAATTGCCTCGAGTTGCTGGCAGTACGGTTCGCCCTGCACCGCTTCTGAGCGTTGCTGAGGGGTCAACACGTACTTGTCCGGACAGACAACACGGCCACAGTAGCGTACATCAACCACCAGGGCGGTCTGCGCTCCCGCCGTATGTCTCAACTCGCCCGCCATCTCGTTTTATGGAGTCAGAAGCACCTGAGGTCCCTTCGTGCTATCCACATCCCGGGAGACCTGAACCGTGCAGCCGACGAGCTCTCACGGATTCAGCCACTTCCTGGAGAATGGAGACTCCATCCCCAGACGGTCCAGCTGATTTGGGAACAGTTCGGCGACGCACAGGTAGATCTGTTTGCCTCCCAAGACTCTTCCCACTGCAGCCTGTACTATTCCCTGACCGAGGGCACGCTCGGCACGGATGCACTGGCGCACAGCTGGCCCCAGGGCCTACGCTTATATGCGTTTCCCCCAGTGAGCCTTCTCGCACGGGTACTGTGCAAGATCAGGGAGGACAAGGAGCAGGTCATGTTGGTCGCCCCGTATTGGCACGGCCAGACCTGGTTCTCAGAACTGCTACTCCTTGCGACAGCCCCTCTCTGGCCTATCCCTCTGAGACCGGACCTCCTCTCTCAGAGACGGGGCACCCTATGGCACCCTCGTCCAGCGCTCTGGAAGCTCCACGTGTGGCTTCTGGACGGGACGCGGCAGGTTTGAGTGGCCTGCCACCTATGGTGGCCGCCACCATCACTTCCGCTAGGGCAGAGTCTACACGACACCTCTATGCGTTGAAGTGGAACCTCTTCGTCACCTGGTGCTCTTCCCGCCAAGAAGACCCCTGGAATTGCCCGATCAGGTCCGTGCTTGAGTTTCTCCAAGAGGGGCTGGAGCGAAGGCTGTCTCCCTCCACCCTGAAGGTGTATGTGGCTGCAATATCTGCCCATCATGACCTCTTGGGAGACAAAAAGGTAAGTCAGCACGATCTGATCATCAGGTTCCTGAGGAGGGCGAGGAGACTGAATCCTCCTCGCTCTCCTCTCGTTCCCTCTTGGGACCTCTCAGTAGTTCTAAGTGCTCTGCAGAGGCCTCCCTTTGAGCCTTTGCGGTCGGTTGACATTAAGTTCCTGTCGATGAAGACGGCTCTGCTGACCGCATTGGCCTCTCTTAAGAGGGTCGGGGACCTGCAGGCTTTTTCAGTTGACGAAGCGTGCCTTGAGTTCGGGCCGGCTAACTCTCACGTGACCTTGAGACCCTGGCCTGGATATGTGCCCAAGGTTCCTACCACTCCCTTCAGAGATCAGGTAGTGAACCTGCAAGCGCTGCCTTTGGAGGAGGCAGACCCAGCCTTGGCATTGCTCTGTCCAGTACGCGCTCTCCGCGCTTACGTAGACATGACGCAGTGTTTCAGGACCTCAGACCAGCTCTTTGTTTGTTATGGTGGAGAGCGGAAGGGAAGAGCTCTCTCAAAGCAGAGGTTGTCTCACTGGATAGTGGACACCATTGTTTTGGCTTACCAGCAGCAAGGTCGACCATGTCCCCTTGGTGTGAGGGCACACTCCACCCGGAGTGTGGCCTCCTCTTGGGCGCTAGCGCATGGCGCCTCGCTGACAGACATCTGCAGAGCTGCAGGCTGGGCGACACCCAACACATTCGCCAGATTCTACAATCTCCGAGTGGAGCCAGTGTCCGACTATGTACTCGCCCCCCCGAGGGGCCGGTAATGGACCAGGCTCTAGGTGTCTTCGCTTGCTCGCCACTCCACTCCACGGACTGGATACGTGCGATATTCTCCTCAGGTGAGCTCCCCGAGAGCCCTGAGTTCCTCCAGCACTGTCGACGCCGACATCAGTTCAGTCTGCCCTTTCGAGCCCAGACCCTCATGTCCGGCCAGGTGCCCCGTGTGCATGGTTCCCTCCGGCGACCCCCACACGAGTATTTCCACCGTAAGCCTCCTCAGTGAGCAGGTGTCTTTCCCTTGGCAAGCCCCTGCCACCCCTAGGGTTAAAAATCCACCTTCGGCTGGTACCCTAGAGTTTCCCATATGCAGCCCACAGCGGGTCATATGTGTACTCTCTAAGTCCTCCCCACGGGTAGGCATCATTGGCATTTCCTCACTGGGATATGCTTCCCAGTGTAACTTGGTAATCCTGTGATAAGTGGGAGTCCTACGGCCTTAAGTGGCGGGATCTCACACTTACGCAGGGCACTGGATGACAGCTGAGTGGCGCGGTTATACTGGAACCCCCATTCGTTAGTCACTAACGTACGTCGTAGTGACTGAACGAAAGGGAACGTCTCGGTTACGTATGTAACCCTCGTTCCCTGAGGAGGGAACGGAGACGTACGTTCCTCAGCCACGTCAGCTGTGTTGCTGGAACGCGGAGTTCAGATCTTGGCTCCGCAGCAGATACATAATGCGATGTTGCCAGCGTACTTCCTTATATACCCACGCGGTGGGGCGGAGTTACGCATGCAAATTCCGCATGCCCATGGCATTGGCACGCCATTGGGCGCTGTTAAACACCTCGAAGGTAATTGGCTTCTAGGCGAAACCCCCATTCGTTAGTCACTAACGTACGTCTCCGTTCCCTCCTCAGGGAACGAGGGTTACATACGTAACCGAGACGTTTCGTGTTTTCTATCTTGTGAGTCAGTGTTTTTGTACGTCCTCGTCGTGTCTATCTGTTCTACAATGTGCATACAGTCGGGAGTTTCTGCTTAACATCAGCAGAGTAATCTGCATCTCAACATCTTTAGAGATAAACCTCACACACGCCGAGGCTCGGGCTGACCAGTCGGCCTCCAACATCCCCGACTACCAGTACTGCATCTGGCCCACAGCGGAGGCACCAAACGCGGCGCGAGATTAAGCAGAAGGGGGGTAAGCGTGAGGGTATCTGGGCTAGGCTAGCCAGCTTTCCCCACAATAAACTGGATTACATTCGATTACTGCTGTTGTGTCTTTGTTTGCGCTGTGTACTCAATCCGCGTCACTGACGCTTTCCATATGATAGGAACATATCTAAAAATAATGGTATTATCAACACTTACTCATAACTCGTTCATCTCGACAGCTGTAATGGTACTTTGCATGTGTTACAAAGTTGGTAATAATGATGAAGACGGACTCGGTGTGACTGGGACTCGTGTTTATTCAGAACTCTCAGATACAAACACAATAAACTCGCGCTGACAGACAGCGCTCTCATAACTCAGTAGTTACTATAAATAACTTTGTTAGCAATCGCTGAGCTCAGTCTCTGGTACATTAGTGATGTCCGGTTCGCGAACGATCTTTCTTTTGAACCGGTTCTTTTTAATGAACCGAATCAGTTCACCAAATCGGACTGAATCGCTTTAAACGGTTCGCGTCTCCAGTCAGCACTGATCCATAATTTACTAAAGTTACTAACTTTCTGACATGAGTGACAGCCCCTCCGACTAGAAATAGACTAATAACCTGAAGTATATGCTGTAACTACAACAGTTCAGACATGCTGAGAACTGATGTGAAGTGAACTCCGGTCCATCCGTCTCTCTGGCAGCAGCTCGTGCCTGCTCGTGCCTCGTAGACCTTGTTAAACCACGCCCCCTCCGCTCATATCAAATGCAAAGATGTCAGCCAATCACAACAGTGGGCATTTTTACTGAAGTCTCACAGCAGACACGCCTCTTGTAACAGGGCCTTCAGCCACAGGGCAAACAGCAGTATAGAAAAAATGCCTTTTATTTCTAAATTATGACATTTTATGATGTAAAAATCATACTAACAATATAAGTACACCTCAGGAAACATTATAAAATAATAGAAAAATGCCATGCCATGGGACCTTTAAGAGTTTTAGTTGACAGCACTGGTGTTATTTATTCATCCCTGCAGTGCAGAATATATTGTGATCAGAATTTTTTGCTGCCCAAAAGTAAAAGGTAATTTCCAGTCACTTTTTCTGTTCTGATCATGAATAGAATCATCCAGGGTTGAACTAAGGGCACTGACTTCATATTTTTGCATGCGATACAGACGTTCAGAGACTCAAACTGTGGTCAGAATCTGAAACTGGAATTGTCCTGACAGCCAGCAGTTAAACTAAAGATTCAGACGATGTGGAGATGACCAGTATTGGAGAGGTCAGGAAATTGGAGTAAGAAAATAGCGTCCGCTCGTTATCTTCGTCATCTATTTCCTCTTCTCCTCTAACATCCTATCGCTGATTTCAATCTCCTCTTCCTTCTAACTCATCATTTTCCCTGATTTTTGAAAGCTGCTGTTTAGCATGTGTGCGCTCGCGCAGCAGTTTAGCGTGTCTGTTTGTGTTAAGACTGATCTGGATTATAAAGGTGCTGTGGGTTGAGTGCAGGAGTTCTGCAGCGAAGCTGAACTTACTAATGACTCGAGACACGGACACACGTCCTCCTGAACTCTTCACATCACATCAAACATCTCATCTGACGTCAGCACGGCTTCTTCATTGATATTTCCACCCGCCGATATTCATGAATAATCCTGATTGTGGAGTGAATGTTAAGAGCGCAGCTTCATATTCATATGCAGGGAGAAGAAGCGCTCAGATCTGAACTTTAATATGTTCTCTTGAGCTTTAAAGGCTTTGAAGGTTCATCTTGAACGTCTTTTCACGTGATTTTCTCATGTTTTGTAGTTTTTGGTTCTTAGAAATATTTTTTAAATATTTAATTTATTTTTATTACAGTTTTAGTTTTAATTCAGTTCTGAATTTTGCTGCATTCACGCCATGAATGCTCTTCAATGTGTGGAAGTTTGTTTCTGCCACTGGATTAAGAGATGGATAAAAATTAAAAGATAACTGTGTTTATATCTCAAAATTCAGCTTTTTTTTCTCGCAATTCAGACTTTGTTTTTTTTTCTCGCAAATGTCACTTTTCTCGCATTGAAACATTTTCTCACAATTCTGACTTTGTTTTTATCTCATAATTACAAAAAAATCTGCCAATTTTATTCTCGCAAATCTTCTTTCCTTGCAATTCTTTTTTTCTCGAATTTCTGACTTTATTCTCACAATTCTTTTTTTCTCGCCACTGTTTTTTCCCCGCAATTATAACGCTATTTCACGATCCAATTTGTTCATATTTGTACGAGGTAGCTAATTCGATTTGTCGACACTGCACCGATGGGTAGGTTTAGGGGGCGGGTTTGAGGTTCGATCATTCGTACGAAATCATACGAATTGACCAACTCGTCAAATACGTACGATTTATCAAAAATCGTTCCCATTCATACAAGTGAGGTCATACAAATTTGTACGAATTAGCCACCTCTTAAAATATGTATGAATTGCCGTGAGGTCGGGTTGGCAATTCTCACTTTATTCTTGCAATTGTTTTATTCGCGCAATTCTGATTTTTTTCTCACAAATCCTTTTTTCTCTCAATTATTTTTTTCCCGTAATTCTGAAATTTTTCTCGTAAAAATTGTTTTCTTGCAATTCTGACTTTTTTCACACAAGTCTTTTTTTTTATTGTAATTCTGACTTTTTTCTCACAATTTAGACTCTTATGAATTCATACGTTTTGTCTACACTGCAGTGGTGGGTAGGTTTAGGGGGTGGGTTTGAGGTTAGGTCATTCGTACGAAATTATACGAATTGACCAACTCGTCAAATTCGTACGAATTCGCCACCTCGGAAAATATGTATGAATTGCAGTGAGATCGGGTTGGCAATTCTCACTTTTTTCTCCCAATTCTTTTTTCCCCACAATTCTGACTTTATTCTCGCAAATCTTTTTTTCTCCCAATTCTTTTTTTCTCGTAATTCTTTTTTTCTCGCAATTCTTTTTTCCCCCTAATTCATACTTTATTCTCACAATCTGACTTTTTTTTCTCACAATAATTTTTTTCTCACAATAATTTTTTTCTCACAATTCAGACTTTTTTCTCGCAATTGTGAGTTTATATCTCTATATATAGGAGTTTATATCTCTATAATAGGAAGTGAACGCTTTTTACCAGCTGAAATCTCGTAATTACGATAATTACGACATGGCGTGAGCGCACCTTTTCAGTACTTCAACGTACACTTATTTCAGTTATTTGTCAAATCAACATTTTTGTTTCATTCCTAACACGAGTCGTTCTGAACTCTTCACGTCAAACATCTCATCTGAACACATTCTGAATAATCGTGATTGTGAAGTGAATGTTAAAAACGCAGATTAGAGAGGCTCATATTCCTATTCCAGGAGACGAAGTCATCCCAAACACGCACTGATCCCTAAAACACCGTCGCGTCTGAACTTTAATGCGTTCTCTTGAGCTTCACGGGGCTATGAAGGTTTGTCTTGAAAGTGTAGCTCTGTGTGTTTTCTGAAGCGGAGTATAGCATCACATCTTCAGGGAGAAAAACTGTCTGTGATGTTGGGTGAGTAACTAAAAGCAGTGATTCTACAGACGCTGGAGCGTTTCAGGGGCACACACATGACCCATTATACTGACAACAGGCCAATGAATACTGTATCCCACAATGCAATGTGTTTTCCTTGACCTTTCGTTTCCAGTGTGATGAATGATTCAGAATATCAGCTGGGATTTTTCATACACTGTCATAATTTAGTCAAGCTGCAAAACGTTTGAAGAAAAATACAAAAAAATTACAGCTAATTTTTACAACAACAACAAAAATATTGTATAAAAATGCCAAATAACTGTTCTTATTTCCTGGACGATAACTGAATGCCATAAACACTACCGTTTGGGGTCAGATAGATTTTTTAAATATTTTTAGAAATAAAATAGTACTTTTATTCATTAAGGATGCATTAAATTGATCAAAAGTGACATTTATAATGTTACAGAAGATTCTATTTCAAATAAATGCTGTTCTTTTGAACTTTCTATTCATAAAATAATCCTGAAAAATATATAATTTTGTGTTTCACACAAAAATATGACTGTTTTCAACACTGATAATAATCATAAATGTGTCTTGAGCATCAGATCCTCATATGAGAATGATTAGTGAAGGATCATGTGACACTGAGGACTGGAGTAATGATGATAAATTCAGCTTTGATCACAGGAATAAATTCCACTTTACTATATATTCACATAGAGAACAGATGATCTACACTGGAATAATATTTCAAAATTTTTTCTGTATTTTTGATCAAATAAATTCAGCTTTGATCACAGGAATAAATTACACTTTACTATATATTCACATAGAGAACAGATGATCTACACTGGAATAATATTTCACAATTTTTGCTGTATTTTTGATCAAATAAATTCAGCTTTGATCACAGGAATAAATTACACTTTACTATATATTCACACAGAGAACAGATGATCTACACTGGAGGAATATGTCACAATTTTTACTGTATTTTTGATCAAATAAATGTAGACTTGGTGAGAGACTCTTTTGAACGGTAGAATAATTTAATATGCACTGAAACATTTATCACTGCATATTGCATAAAATAATAGTATGTTGCAAACACATATCTAGCCATCACAATTTGGCTCTTGTCAAACTCGCTCAAATCCTTACGCTTGGCCATTTTTTTTCCTGCTTCTAACACATCAACTCTGAGGACGAAATGTTCACTTGCTGCCTAATATATCCCACCCGCTAACAGAGATCATCAGTGTTATTCACCGGTCATAATGTTATGCCTGATACTGTTCTGTTCTGCTGTGTTTGAGCCTGTCACAGAGACAGGCGTGAGATCTCAGGACGTCTGTTTGAGTGATATCTGCCAGGTAATAATGACATTTTCCTGCATGTTAAAGATATTTATAGCAGCAGATGAGCAGCTAAGTAAGTCTCTGCCTCTTTCTTTCTCTCAGCGCTCGTGCAGGCGATGGAAGGTGTGTGTGTTTTCGGCAGTGACCTCTTGACCCCTGGCGGGGCCTGTCTGCTCCGCTGTGTGTTTCCACGATCACTCACCTGGAAGTGAACCGTCAGCCGCACAGGGGGACGGCGCTCAGGTCAAGCGCTCTGCTTTTACTGGCTAATGGACACAAACACACCAGATTTCACTGAGGATGTGTTTTAGACACACATTTCAATCTCGTCTGAATCCAACAGCTCTGCAAAACATACACAAGACCTTTTTTTTATTAAAAACCGTGTAAAACAACAGTTACTGGCATCCCATCTGACATAAATTGAAGATTATATAATATTCTTATTCAGCTGTTTTTAAATAATTTTTCTCTGGAAAGCCCTTTGATTTAACATCGTGAATAAAATGTGCTCCATAAATAAAATTGCCTTGTCTAGTATGTAAAATGCTGAGAATTGTATAACTATCATACATAATAAGAGTCAATTTTATGTCATACTTGGTGAATTTTACTGATAATAAAACAATAGGGGGTGGATTGTGCATTTATATTAACAAAGCTTGGTGCACAAACTCTGCTATTGTTGGGAGTCATTGTTCAGCTAACCTGGAGTTTCTCATGGTTAAATGTAGACCGTTTTATCTACCGCGGGAGTTCACCTCCACTATTATCACTGCAGCCTATATTCCTCCGGATGCTGATGCCAAGCTTGCTATGAAAGAACTTCACGCAGCCATCAGTAAACAACAGACTGATCACCCGGAAGCTGCGTTTATTGTTGCAGGTGACTTTAATCACACAAACTTAAAGTCAGTGCTACCCAAGTTTCACCAGCATGTTTCCTGCCACACCAGAGGAAACAAAACCTTAGACCATGTTTACACAAACATGGCTGGCGCTTACGTTGCGACACCCCTCCCCCACCTGGGACAGTCAGACCATATCTCTTTGTTTCTCACCCCCAAATATTCACCCCTCATCAACCGTGTGAAGCCATCAATAAAGACCATCAAGGTGTGGCCTGCGGGGGCAGACTCCACACTCCAGGAAAGGTTTCTAAACACAGACTGGAGTATGTTTGCTTCTCAAGCCACCAGTGGCGCTCACACGGACATTGACTCATTCACTTCCTCTGTATTGGATCATATCAATACCACCATCGACAGTGTTACAACCCAGAAACAGATCACCACATACCCTAATCAGAAGCCTTGGATGAACAGGGAAGTTCGACTCCTGCTGAAGTCACGCAATACTGCCTTCAGATCAGGAGATGCACAAGCCTACAGTACATCCAGAGCAAACCTGAAGAGGGGCATCAAAAAGGCCAAGCACTGCTACAAGCTAAAGATAGAGGGTCACTTTTCCAACTCTGACCCTCGACGCATGTGGCAGGGCATTCAGGCCATCAGCGACTACAAACCCCCCCACTCCACCCCCGCAGCCACTGATGTCAACTTCCTGAACGAGCTAAATTACTTTTATGCTCGTTTTGAAAGAGACAACAGAGAAACTGCCACCAAGCTCAAACCCTCAGCTGACCACCCACCAATCACACTCTCCACCACAGATGTCTGCAAGGCACTGAGCCGGATCAGCGCACACAAGGCTGCTGGACCAGACAACATCCCTGGACGTGTGCTCAGGGCATGTGCGGAGCAGCTCGCTGGGGTTTTTACAGACATTTTCAACCTGTCTCTTGCCCAAGCAGCTGTACCGACATGCTTTAAACGCACTTCCATTGTGCCAGTGCCGAAAAGCTCAAGCCTGAGGTGCCCTAATGACTACCGCCCTGTAGCACTCACACCCATCGTTATGAAGTGCTTTGAGCGGCTGGTCCTGGAGCACCTAAAAGACTCTCTACCATCCACATTGGACTCACACCAGTTTGCCTATCGTAGCAATAGGAGCACAGAGGATGCCGTTTCCATGGCACTCCACTCTGTGCTCACTCACCTGGACAATAAAAACACTTACGCACGTATGCTGTTTGTTGACTTCAGCTCAGCATTCAACACTGTCATCCCATCCAAGTTGATTGCCAAACTTGGAGACCTGGGCATCAACACTTCAATGTGTAACTGGATTTTGGACTTCCTAACTGACAGACCCCAGAATGTTCGATCAGGATCCACCTGCTCCACGTCCATCACACTCAACACTGGCGTACCACAGGGCTGTGTGCTAAGTCCGTTTCTCTACTCCCTCTTCACCTCCGACTGCAAGCCTGTGTATGGATCTAATTCCATCGTCAAGTTTGCGGACGACACTACGGTGATTGGGCTCATCAGCAACAACGATGAGACTGCCTACAGGGAGGAGATCCAGCACCTGGCCACATGGTGCGCTGATAATAACCTGCTCCTCAACACCACCAAAACGAAGGAGCTCATCGTGGACTTCAGGAAGGAGTCAAGAGGCACACACGACACCATCCACATCAATGGAATGGCTGTTGAGCGTGTCTCCAGTTTCAAGTTCCTGGGGACCCACATCTCGGCGGACATGTCGTGGACGACCAACACCTCCAGCCTGGTCAAGAAGGCTCACCAGCGCCTCTTCTTCCTGAGGACACTGAGGAAGAATCAGCTCTCCTCGGCTATCCTGGTGAACTTCTATCGCTGCGCAATAGAAAGCATCCTGACCAACTGTGTCGCAGTATGGTATGGGAGCTGCTCTGTTGCGGAGCGCAAGGCACTGCAGCGGGTGGTGAAAACTGCCCAGCGCATCACAGGGACTCCACTGCCTGCCATCGAGCACATCCAGAGGAAACGCTGTCTGCATCGAGCTCGCAGCATCCTCAAGGACTCCTCTCACCCAGCCCACAGACTGTTTTCTCTCCTGCCCTCCGGCAGGCGTTTCAGGATCCACCGGACCAGGACCAGCAGACTTAAGAACAGTTTTTTCCCCAGAGCTGTCTCTTTATTGAACTCAAACCCCCGTTGATCCACTTCCCTCATAAACTGCTAACTCTCCTACCTCACATCCACCTTCACTTTGTTATTTGCACTACCGACTGTTTATCACAGTAACAACTGTTTACATATGCATCTTGCACTGCCATATCTTAACTGGATTATGCTCATTTGCACTGCCGACTGTATTTATAGTACCAATGTTTACATTTGCATTTTGCACCGTACTTCTAATTGTAATATGCAACCACTTTCCACTGCACTTTACACTTTTTTTTTTTTTTTTTTTTTTTTTTTTTTTCCGGATAGCTCTGTCCATAATTTATTGCACTACCCTAATCCACTGCTATATTCCTCATATTAGCCTAACATATTATTGTATACCTCTATCTGTAAAATTCTGTTTATAGTAATAGCCATCTGTATATTATATTCATAGTACATATTCACCTGTAAATTCTGTTTATAGTAATAGCCATCTGTATATTTATTCACTGTACATATTCACCTGTAAATTCAGTTCTGTTTATAGTAAGACAACTCTCTATTTATACATATTTATATATATTCAGTACATATCCATGTCCTGCACTTACGCATCCATTGTATATCCTGCACTTGCTGCTATTGCACTTCTGGTTAGACCTAAACTGCATTTCGTTGCCTTGTACTTGTACTTGTGTAATGACAATAAAGTTGAATCTAATCTAATCTAATCTAATAACTACTGACAAGTTATGATAAATTTACATTTTTGTACACTATCGTTCATAATTAAAAAAAATTATGTTTATGAAAGAAGTCTCTTCTGCTCACCAAGGCTGTGTTTATTTGATAAGAAATACAGTAAAAATTGTGAAATATTATTACAATTTAAAATACATGTGTTTTATGTGAATATATAATAACATATAATTTATTCCTGTGATCAAATCTGAATTTATTTGATCAAAAATACAGTAAAAATTGGGAAATATTATTCCAGTGTACAATTCCCATTTTCTATGTTAATATAAAGTAAAATATAATTTATTTCTGTGATCAAAGCTGAATTTATTTGATCAGAAATACAGTAAAAATTGTGAAATATTATTACAATTTAAAATTCCCATGTTCTATGTTTTAATATAAAGTAAAATATAATTTATTCCTGTGATCAAAGCTGAATTTATCTGATCAAAAATACAGAAATTGTTTTGAAATATTCCTCCAGTGTAAATCTTGTTCTCTATGTGATTATATAGTAAAGTGTAATTTATTCCTGTGATCAAAGCTGATTTTATTTGTTAAATACAATCAAATCTGTGAAATATTATTACAATTTAGAATACCCGTTTTCTATGTGAATATATAGTAAGATATATTTTATTCCTGTGATCAAAGCTAAATTTATCTGATCAAAAATACAGTAAAAATTTTGAAATATTATTCCAGTGTAAATCAGCTGTTTTCTATGTGAATATTTAGTAAAGTGTAATTTATTCCTGAGATCAAAGCTGATTTTATTTTATCAAAAATACAGTAAAAATTTCGAAATATTATTACAATTTAAAATTCCCATTTTCTATGTTAATATAAAGTAAAATATAATTTATTTCTGTGATCAAAGCTAATCTTATTTCATCAAAAATACAGTAAAAAATTTTGAAATATTATTCCAACGTAAATCAGCTGTTTTCTATGTGAATATATAGTAAATTCTATATTGAATCATCATAATATGATGATTTGCTTCTGAAGAAACATTTATGAGTATTATCAATGTTGAAAACCGTTCATATTTGAGTGGAAACTTAATTCTCAGGATTGTTTGATGAATAGAAAGTTAAAAAGAACAGCATTTATTTGAAATATGACCTTGAGGAAGATGCACAGACTCTCTTCTTCTTCTCTGTTGCTCTTATTATTTTTCATTTTGTCTGTTTTATTAAGAGCTGTTGTAACTTTAGTGTTTTAATGAGGACTTCTCGCTGACCTGTTCACATTAATGCTGTTCATTAGAAAGATCAGAGATATTTAGTCCGCTTTCCTCAGCTTTCTATCGCGTTCTCCTTCAGTCTTCTGGGGCTTTATGTATGCTGTGAACACTGAGCTCTACATAGTAAGGGCTTTTCATTGGTTTGCATTAATTATTAACATGTTTGTTGATTTATTTTTTATAGCTCGCAGCAGAGGACTGACTTTTGATGTGATCCGGAGAGCCAGAGCTTGGGTTCAGGGAAACATTTGTCTGAGAACATTTCCAGATCTGAAAGGGAAAACTTTTAATGAACTGATCTGGAGCTCAAAACAGGCCGAGTGTTCAGATCAGATCTGATGACAAACAGCTGGAGCTCCTCCAAAACCATTCACATAACATTCACTTAACCTTGTTTATTTGAATGATTTAAAAAATGGTTGATAAATGGTTATATTCCCTTAATTGCCTTAATCAGGACCAAAATGATGCATTTACTGTATATCTCACTGCCTTTGCATGCATAAAAAAGTTCATTACACCAGTTTATATATATATATTTATATATTTTTAGATTTGTATTTATTTCCAGTTAATAATATGAGTGCTTCAACATTACACTTTTTTGCTTATTTTAAGATTTTCCAACTAATATTTAAATTTTATTTCAGGTTCATTTAGATAATAACCCTGAAAAAAAGTCCAGGGTCCAGGTTTTTATCTCTTGACTCATGTTTTCAAGGCACTGGATTAACATTAATATTATGAACAATAAATCAGTGGATTAAAAAAAATTAGCTGTTTTGTTTGAGGCATTTATTTAGTAGTAAAATTACTTTGTTTGCATCATGATATGCATATTGCTAATCTGACGCTAACCTAATACAATTATTTAATATTTATTATTTATACATCAGGATATTTCTTCTGGCTTTAATTTATCCTATAAATAAT
This sequence comes from Gobio occitaniae, assembly GCA_033150135.1. Lineage (NCBI taxonomy): Eukaryota > Metazoa > Chordata > Actinopteri > Cypriniformes > Gobionidae > Gobio > Gobio occitaniae. The sequence goes on from JARQWZ010004236.1 coordinate 60,367, forward strand.
CATTTAATTATTGTATTTTTACTGGAATACAGTTAAAAAAATACTCGAATTTGCATGGAAAGTTATTAATTGTCATCAAAATAATGTCAAAATGCAAAAAAATACCTGATAATAAAAATATTAATTCATGTATTTATACATCATAATGTTTTGTTTTTTTAATTCTAGCTTTAATTTATCCTATAAATTATAATTGCATGATTGTATTTTTTCTGGAATACAGTACAAAAAGATTAAAATAATGAGAATTTTGCATGGAAATCTTCTTAATTGTCATCAAAATAATGTAAAATGCACAGAAAATTATCAAATATTCAAATACAAATATTTATATGATCACAATGTTTATCCTATAATTAATCATTGAATTATTGTATTTTACTTGAATGAAGTGCAAAAAAGTCTGATGATAACTTAATAAAATATTAATTCATGTATTTATACATTATGATTATATTTTTTCCTGACTTTAATAGATCCTGTGTATCTTATCATTGCATTGTGGGAATTTTACTGGAATACAATAAAAAACATACTTATCACAGTAGTGAGAATTTGAATTGCCATCAAGATAATACAAATCTAATCATAATATAAATCCTATTATTATATTATTGTATTTCTACTGGAATAATAATTCTGCATCCGTAATCGTACAGTAAAGAAAAAGAGATTCTAGCTTCATTTTCTTTATGAAACTATAACTTCTGGCTAGTTTTGACAGTGTATTGATGCATGATTTTTTGACATTCACTGTGAAAATGTTTTTTGTTCTTTCTTCAGATGATCAGCCAACGCTTCAGAGTGTGTGGAGGTCAGAGAACAGATATCCGGCCGTTATCTCTCCATCTCTAATCTCTCTCCTCATCTCATCCCTCGTTCCCAGTGTAACCGTATTCTCAGCGTCCCTGCCGTCGGCTGCTTTTCACTCTCAGTAATCGAGCTGATGATTATGATGATGATATCTGATGCGTATCTCTTCTTTGAGATGCTAAATCCATCCTGTCAGTTCATTTGCTGTCAAGGAGAGAAGCGCGAAAGCCTCGGTTTGCAGGTAAACGCGCCGCTCCAGGCTATCGCTCTTGCGCATGCGTGAATTCTGTTAACTCCGCACGCGATCAGAATGGATTATGTGTGCATGCACGCTCCTTTAATAATCTTTTGAGCCTGTGCAGACATTCATCACCCCTTTTGTGTTTGTTTATCCAATACTTTGATTAATTTGATGAGGCTTTCAATTAGAGAGCCCCGTTTGACACAGTTTATAAGCACTGAAAATGCACACAGATTGTGTCTGGGTCTGTTTATGAACCTCCTTCAGCAATGCGTTTAGTCAGCAGTTCATTCATATGCTGTTATTGTCGGCAATGTCAGAACTTCAGTACTGCGTCTGCATAAATAATTCAATGCACTACAATACTTTCCATATACAGCCTCCTATAACTATATCTGTGAATCATAAAAGGCATGGAGTCAATTCCACAAGTGCACTATCTATTTAATGCAATATGCGCTCACACGCAGTGACCTCCAGTAGTTCTTGATACTAAAGCAAGTCTTCTCTTCTTCTGTCATGTCGTTTAGGATTCACGAGATCATTATATCGATGCTGTCGAAGAGCAAAGCACCACTTACTTCAGTTTGCAGGTGCGTGAACTCATCTTCAGTGGGTTCGTTACATTAGCACAAAGAGACACAGCGCTTTTTGCCTTCTTTTTCAACACTAGATCTGATGTTTTAGGAACAGGAAACGTTCTCAGAACGTTTTTTAAATGTTACGAATTGTTTCGGAATGTTCAGAGGAAATTCAACAATGCACTAAACCGTATAAAATGATTAATGAATGTATTTACACATAGTGATAGTATTTTTTCTTCTGGTGTTAATTAATCATTGCATGATTGAATTTTTACTGGAATACAGTACAACAATACTGTGTTAAAATTAGTATTTTGCATGGAAATTTTACAAAATAATGTATTTAAAAAAAAAATGCATACATCATGAAATGCACACTGCTAATCACACGATAACCTAATAAATGATTCATGTATTTATTAATAAAGATCGTATTTTTCATTCTTAATTAATCATTGCTTGATTGTTTTTTTACGTAAAAATACTGCATTAAAATAATCAGAATTTTGCATGGACATTTTCTTAATTGTCATCAAAATACTGTCAAAATGCAAAAAAAAACCCTATAAAAAATAAAAACCTAATTTATTTATACTTCAGGATATGCATATATTAATTTTCAACACTAGATCTGATGTTTTAGGAACAGGAAACGTTCTCAGAACGTTCGTCTAACGTTTTTTAAATGTTACTGATTGTTTCGGAATGATCAGAGGAAATTCAACAATGCACTAAACCGTATAAAATTATTAATGAATGTATTTATACATGATGATAGTATTTTTTCTTCTGGTGTTAATTAATCATTGCATGATTGAATTTTTACTGGAATACAGTACAAAAAATACTGCGTTAAAATTATTATTTTGCATGGAAATTTTACAAAATAATGTAAAAAATATATATTTTTTATTTATTTATTTATACATCATGAAATGCATACTGCTAATCACATGATAACCTAATAAATGATTCATGTATTTATACATAAAGATCGTATTTTTCATTCTTAATTAATCATTAGATGATTGTATTTTTACTGGAATACAGTAAAAATACTGCATTAAAATAATCAGAATTTTGCATGGACATTTTCTTAATTGTCATCAAAATACTGTCAAAATGCAAAAAAACCCTATAAAAAATAAAAAAATAAAAACGTCTCGGTTACGTATGTAACCCTCGTTCCCTGAAGGAGGGAACGGAGACGTACGTAGGAACTGACCGACGAATTGGGATCTGATCTCAGAGACCAATCTACTTCGAGTGTATTAAAAACGAGCCAATGGAGATTGGCATGCGATCCACGCATTCCACGCACCGCCCCGCAGCGCGGGTATAAATAAGGAAGTGGAATGCTTGATCATTGCTTTTTTCTGCTGAGGAGCCGAACTAGTGACTGACCGACGAATTGGGATCCCTACCAAAACGCCAGGGCGCTGGCCCTGCTTGAGCGCACTGGACCGTCTTAGATGGTACGGAAGTCAGGGCTCCAAGCAGGGAGGTCAGTCACTGCTGTTTCTGCAAGACCCACCCTGTGTGGAGATGGTACGCTGCGGAGCCACGTCCTTCAGTGGAAGGCTAGGTGGCAGAATACGCATAAGGACTAACCTGGCAGGGTAGTGCAACATATGGCAGCCTCGGGGATGGTTCCAGCCTGGTCCCAGGGGGGAAAGAACACGCCCAGAGACGACAGAGCGGGCTCTGTCAAGGGAAAGACACGGGGCTAGCCGAGTAGGGTAGCTGGTACCGTGGAAGAATACACATATGGGGTAGCCGTGAGGGGACCGCTACATATGGAACCCAGCCTACACACACGTTTCACAAGCATACGGGTGCAGGCCTGGCGTCAGACGGCCGCAACGTCTGGCACCGCAGGGGTGACGGAGGAGCTTGACAGGGTTAGCCGTTTCCGGGGAACACAACTGGAGAAAATAGACGCACGTATCCGGCCCAGAGGGCGGGAGTGGCGTTGCAAGCCGACACTTAGAACGGGCACTTAGCGCTACTGGCCACTGGGGGCGAGGATGCGGGAAGATACCGGCTCTACACGGAGGCTATAGAATCTAGCGAACGTGTTAGGTGTCGCCCAGCCCGCAGCTCTACAAATATCTGTCAGCGAGGCGCCTTGAGCCAGCGCCCAGGAAGAAGCAACACTCCTTGTTGAGTGTGCTCCCAACCCGAACGGGCAAGGCACGTCTTGGGACTGGTAAGCCAAGACGATAGCATCCACTATCCAGTGGGCCAACCTCTGCTTGGAGACAGCCTTTCCCTTCTGCTGGCCTCCGTAACAGACGAAGAGTTGCTCTGAGGTCCGAAAGCTTTGAGTCCGGTCGACGTAAGCGCGGAGAGCGCGGACGGGACATAACAAAGCCTGGGCTGGGTCTGCCTCCTCTGAAGGCAGCGCTTGCAGGTTCACTACCTGGTCCCGGAGGGGAGTGGTAGGAACCTTGGGCACGTATCCAGACCGGGGTCTCAGGACAACGTGAGAGTTGGCCGGCCCGAATTCTAGGCACGATTCGTTGACCGAAAGTGCATGCAGGTCCCCTACCCTCTTGATGGAGGCCAATGCCGTCAGAAGCACTGTCTTCATTGACAGGATTTTAAGCTCCACAGACTGCAAAGGCTCAAAGGGAGGGCTCTGAAGTGCTCTGAGCACTAGAGCTAAGTCCCAAGAGGGTAACGAGTTTGGACGAGGAGGGTTTAGCCTCCTCGCACCTCTGAGGAACCTGACGATTAAGTCGTGCTTTCCTAAGGACTTACCTTCGACTGCGTCGTGATATGCCGCTATTGCTGCGACGTACACTTTGAGGGTGGAGGGAGACAGCCTTCGCTCCAGCCCATCTCGCAGGAAAGAAAGCACGACACTAACCGAACACCTTCGGGGGTCTTCCCGGTGGGAAGAGCACCATTCAACGAACAGGTTCCACTTCAAAGCGTAGAGTCATGTCAGGGACCAGACATGGAGTTTCCAGAGGTCTGGACGCGGGTGCCATAGAGTGCCCCGTCCCTGAGAAAGAAGGTCCCTCCTCAGGGGAATCGGCCAAGGAGGGGCTGTCGCGAGGAGAGTTAGTTCTGGGAACCAGGTCCGGTTGGGCCAGTAGGGCGCAACTAACAAGACCTGCTCCTCGTCCTCCCTGACCTTGCACAGGGTCTGTGCAAGAAGGCTCACTGGGGGAAACGCATATTTGCGCAGGTCCCGGGGCCAGCTGTGCGCCAGTGCATCCGTGCCGAGGGTGCCCCCGGTCAGGGAATAGTACCACTGGCAATGGGTCGAGTCCGGAGAGGCAAACAGGTCTACCTGTGCGGCTCCGAAGAGGTCCCATATCAGCTGGACCACCTGGGGATGGAGTCGCCACTCCCCCGGAGGTGTCGACTGGCGAGAGAGCTCGTCGGCTGTCTGGTTCAGCGCACCTGGGATGTGAATGGCACGAAGCGACCTCAGATGCTTCTGACTCCAAAGGAGGAGGTGGCGGGCGAGTTGGAACATGCAACGGGAGCGTAGACCACCCTGACGGTTGATGTAGGCAACGGCCGCAGTGCTGTCCGTACGGACCAGTACATGCTTGCCACGTAGCGGCCCCTTGAGGCGGCGCAGTGCAAAATGTGTACCGCTAACAACTCGAGGCAATTGATATGCCAATGCAATTGAGGTCCCGTCCACAGACCTGAAACTGCATGCCCGTTGTACGTGGCCCCCCAGCCCGTGGAGGAGGCATCCGTGAAGAGCACAGCATGCCTGGACACTTGTTCTAAGGGCACCCCGGCCCGGAGAAACGAAGCGTCGGACCATGGGCTGAAAGTTTGGCGGCAGTAAGGAGTCACTGGGACCCGGTACTGGCCGCTCTGCCACGCCCACCTCGGGACTCGGCCATGGAGCCAGTGTTGAAGCGGTCTCATATGAAGCAATCCGAGCGGCGTTACCGCGGTTGTAGATGCCATATGCCCCAGGAGCCTCTGAAAAAATTTCAGTGGGACCTCTGTCCTGCTCTTGAATGAATTCAAGCAGTTCAACACCGACCGGACCCGCTCTTCCGTGAGGCGCGCAGTTTGGCTGACCGAATCCAGCTCCATACCGAGATAAGAGATCCTCTGTGTGGGACAGAGTTTGCTCTTCTCTCGGTTGACCCAAAGGCCCAACAGGCTGAGGTGACTGAGCACCATGTCCCTGTGTTCGCACAACTGCTCCCGAGACTGGGCGAGTATGAGCCAGTCGTCGAGATAGTTGAGGATACGAACGCCGCGTTCTCTGAGCGGAACAAAGGCTGCCTCTGCGACTTTCGTGAAGACGCGAGGCGACAGGGACAGCCCGAAGGGCAGGACTTTGTACTGATATGCCTTCCCCTCGAACGCAAAACGTAGGAACGTCTGTGTCGAGGAAGGATAGAGACATGAAAGTACGCATCCTTCAGGTCGATCGCTGCGAACCAATCTTGGGGACGGATGCATTCGAAGATGCGTTTCTGCGTTAGCATCCGGAACGGGAGCTTGTGCAGGGCCCGATTCAGGATACGCAGGTCCAAGATTGACCGTAACCCACCCCCTTTCTTGGGTACAATGATATATATATCGGCTGGAGGAACCGGCTCGACCGCGTCCTTCGCCAGTAGGACATCGATCTCTGACCGCAAGACCTGAGCATCGCTGCTTCGCACGGAGGTGAAGAGGATGCCTTTGTACTTGGGAGGCCGGTGAGCGAACTGAATCGCGTAGCCGAGTCTGATGGTACGGATGAGCCAGCGAGACGGCCTGTGGGCCGAAGCCCAGAGACCGCACAAGCGGGACCAACGGCACCACAGACGTACCCGGGGTGGGGCAGCGAGGCGGAATAGACAGACCCGACTCGGGAGGCCCGGAGGCGGCCCGGAGTGTTGTCTGAGTATTCCAGGGTGGGGCAGAGTGTGGGTGAGAAGGCCCGGGGGGGTTCTCGGTGCCCACACTGCTGCCCCCTGGCGAAGGGAGGGGAGGAAAGAAGTGACAAGGCCCGGGGGCGTCGCACACTGCCAACCTGGCCCTCTTGGGGCCCAGGGAGAGAGGAAACTGCTCTGAAAATGTGGGTACCGCTGGACTCCGGAGAGCCAGCGGCAGAGTATTGACACCAGTCAGGGCCCCCGGTCCTCCTCCGGGGGGGTGAGGGAGGGGTGCGGACACCAACTCCCTCGGAGCAGCTCCTGTTCTCCCTGGGCTGCCCATCTCAGGGCCGCTTGCCCTTACGCTTGCTTGTAGACTAGCAAGCCCTGAGTGGGTTGGGCGCCTCCCTTACGTCCGGCACCCTGTTTCCCAGACGGAGGCTGCTGCCTGGGTTTCGCAGGGGCGGAGGCGGACGCAGGGGGGGCGCCCTCGGCGACAAGCAGGCAGAGGTGCTGCGAATTAGGATTTTTTTTTTTTTTTTAAACCACCTCTGTCTGCTTCTAGGCCATCGAGAACTGCTGGGCAAAGTACTCGACGGCGTCGCCGAAGAGGCCAGCCTGACAGACAGGGCGCGTTAAGGAACCGAACTTAGTCGGACTCACGCATATCTGCCAGGTTTAGCCCCAGGTTCCTGGACCACTAGTGTGGACATCGCCTGACCCAGGGAGCGTGCAGTGACTTCCGTCCCCAGAGAGCGAGGTCCACCGCCGCACGCAGTTCCTGCATAACCCCTGGGTCGGGACTACCCTCGTACATGCAGGACAGAGGGTAGTGAGAGAGGGAAAAATTTATACAGATTTCGGCCCTTTTGGTGTTCCATATTTTGACACCAAATAGTTCCATACTGCTAATTTTTCCAATGCCCATCCGGGAAAAAAGGCACAGGGGTAGGCAAGACGATTTAAGCGTTGCACTACGCCTCAGCCACCCGGGAAAGCATGGCTGTCAACTCTGAATCTGATTCAGAAAGAGCACACACCATTATAGTGGGAAACTCAGCATCATCATTTCCAGTGCATAACAGCCCTCTCTCCGAAGCAGCAATTGACATCTGTCCTCTGCCAGAGCCCCAAATGAAACACTAGGTCTCCTTGTTTTAAAAGGACCAGCAATCCCATCTGTAAGTCTGTCAGCCGGCGCTCGACGGCACACGGCGCGCTGAACGCTCAAGCCCTTACGAGAGCGTACTGTGGCCCTTACTGAGAGAGCATGGATCACCCACGAACGCAATCACACATGTTTATATGTGAGAGAGATCGTGGCCGTCAAATGAGGACAGGAAACAACCGCATCCAGAAACACACGGTTTGAATGACATCTTGAAAAAGACGCAGGGTCAAACCGTGTTGCTCTTTTAGAAAAGGAAAACCGCTCTTTCAGTGCTGAAGCACTCAGGGAGATGACCGCGGCTCACGCAGTTCAGATAGTGCAAGCCTGCGTGAGCACTCAGAAATGGAAACGCCCAGCCAACCAACAAAACCAGCTCTTTATCTCCTCTGAAAAGCGCTGTCACATCCGCACTGGAACAGCAATCCTTCTCACGAGACTCGAATAACACTCTTCGTAGACACAGCAATGACGCTGTTCGGCTCCGAAAAAAAAGGCAATGATCAAGCATTCCACTTCCTTATTTATACCCGCGCTGCGGGGCGGTGCGTGGAATGCGTGGATCGCATGCCAATCTCCATTGGCTCGTTTTTAATACGCTCGAAGTAGATTGGTCTCTGAGATCAGATCCCAATTCGTCGGTCAGTTCCGACGTACGTCGAACGTGACCGACTGAAAGGGAACCTAATTTATTTATACGTCAGGATATGCATATATTAATTTTCAACACTAGATCTGATGTTTTAGGAACAGGAAACGTTCTCAGAACGTTCGTCTAACATTTTTTAAATGTTACTGATTGTTTCGGAATGTTCAGAGGAAATTCACCAATGCACTAAACCGTATAAAATTATTAATGAATGTATGTACACATAATGATAGTATTTTTGTAAAGGGAGATCTCGGGCTCTGATTGGTCTAGAAGCATGATTGACATGTCTATAGAGAGCTGAGATACTCTGCTTTTTGAATGTATGCCGCAATACGTGATGACATAATGATCAAAAATCGCAGCTAAGAAAGACGATCAAAACTAAGGATATAAAGAGTATATGTCTGCATCACATGTTTTGATCTGGACATCGGTAGCATATTACAGTGTGGTTTGAAAATGGTCTCATTTTGAAGAAAACAACCTAAAGAACGAGCCGATATAGCGTTTGAGGCTATTAGCTCCACAAGGCAGAAGTGATCCAAACAGGAAAATGACTCATGTGTTTGCTTGTTCAAAAGAGTCATTTCCATCTTGGAGATTCTTTTGATAATAACATTACTGTAAAGTGTTGGATCGGTGAGATAAACTGCACAGTGATATTCTTGAGGGTAAGAGCTTCCATTTGATAAATGACTTGTCTATTTTTGTTGAGTTTGTGTGATATAAATAGGAAATGTAATATTATTCATATGATTTTCTCAAGGGGGGGTCAAATTCAGACCGTATTATCTTTTTCTATGTAACATAAATGCAACAGTGATTGGGTTATTTAGAAAGCCGAGGTTCTAATCTTTCAAACGATACCATATATGTCTAGTTTTGTGCTGGACAACATATAGAGTTTTTCATTCTGAAGTGGTTAAATAATTGTATTTTTACTGGAATACATTACAAAAATACTGCATTAAAATAATGAGAATTTTGCATGGAAATGTTCTTAATTGTCACCAAAATAATGTCAAAATGCAAAAATAAAATTGATAAAAACCTAATTTATTTATACATCATGATTAGCATATTGCTATCTTTTTGCCTTAATTTTCATCATTAGATCTGATGTTTCTGTAACAGGAAACGTTCTCGCAATGTTTTTTAAACCTTACTAATTTTTTCTGAATGTTCAGAGGAAATTCAAAATCCTCGTAACGTTTGAAGAATGATCAAATAGAATGTTGCGTTAAAATTTGCATTTATAACAAAAAAAAGAGGACATTCAGAAATATTGTTAATAGCAAACCTGTTTTGCTTGTAAAATATGTTCATATGTGCATCTTTATTACAGTTATTGGCACTTTGATTTTGCATCTAATGTAATGACACTCAGACAGCCGCAGTGAATCGATGCACGCTTGCACACTGAACTAAACACACATAAAGGGAAGACAAAACTATAAGGAAATAAAGCATGCTGCACTGAATCAATGCCAATCTCAGCCTCTCTCTCATTTCTCTAGGATCCGTGTGTGGTTTCACCCGTGCTCGCTTCAGATGCATTGTTTTCCCTCGCTCTTTCTCTGTGGATGTACAGAAACACAATAAGTGAGTTAATGAATGTCTGTGTGCTCTCTCTCTCTCTCTCTCTCTCTCTCTCAGACAGAGTGATAAAGTAGAGGATGCTTCCATTCATTCACTATCTGCCTTGCCGCTTCGTTACCTTGTTAAAAAGTCAATTAAAAGGAAACAAAGACGGGAGGGTGAATATTGTTTCCTGTGTCCTTCAGCCGCACATTATGAATCGATTGGAAAAATGTTGGAAATCTCAGCTAGTCGTGAGCATCTGAAAGCAGACACATATTCAGATGCACTGAATCCATGCATGAGAGTCTGAGTTTATGTGTGTGAGACGGTTGGGAGCACCAGATGTTTAACAGGCTGAAAAGATGCATTTCTGTTGATGTGTTAATGAGGCGTGTGTTCATAAACATACAGGCCTTATATTATACAGTTGTGATGATCAAACCTGCTTGACGGTGTCTTCTTCGGTTGTCCAGTACAGAGACTGAAACGCTTTTAAAACATGATGAATGTGCAGTAAAATATCAGTCATATTCACTGCAGGCTATTTTAGGAGCAGGAAGATTTTATATTAATGACACTCAAACACATTTACCCTTCTAAGTATTATTTGTGTAATGCAAAAAAGAAGAGATGAAAACTAATGTATTTATACATGATAGTATTTTTTGTTCTGGCATTCATTTAGTTATTACATGATTGTATTTTTATTGGAATACAGTAAAATACTGCATTAAAATAATGAAAATTGTATTATAATTAATTGATAATACAATTATTAATTCATGTAATTATACATCATGATAATATTTTTCGTTCTGGCATTAATTTATTCATTGCATGATTGTATTTTTACTGGACTCCAGTAAAAATACTGCATCAAAATAATGATAATTTTATTTTAATTAGTTAATAATACAATTATTAATTAATGTAATTATATATCATGATGAAATTTTTTGTTCTGGAATTAATGTAATCATTACATGATCGTATTTTTACTGGAATACAGTAAAATACTGCATTCAAATAATGACAATTTTATTTTAATTAGTTAATGATACAATTATTAATTAATGTAATCATAAATCATGATAAAATGTTTTGTTCTGCCATTATTTAATCATTGCATGATTGTATTTTTATTGGAATACAGTAAAATACTGCATTAAAATATGAGAATTTAATTTTAATTAGTTAATGATACAATTATTAATTAACATAATTATACAGCATGATTATATTTTTGTTCTGGCGTTAATTTAATCATTGCAGGATTGTATTTTTATTGGAATATAGTAAAAATACTACATTAAAATTATGAGAGGTTTATTTAAATTAGTTAATAATACAATTATTAATTAATGTAATTATACATCATGATAATATTTTTGGTTCTGGTATTCATTTAATCATTGCATGATTGTATTTTTACGGAAATACAGTAAAATACTGAATTAAAATAATGAAAATTTTATTTAAATGAATTAATAACACAATTATTAATGAATGTACTCATACATCATGATAATATGTTTTGTTCTGGCATTAATTTAATCATTACATAATTGTATTTTTACTGGAATACAGTAAAATACTGCATTAAAATAATGAGAATTTTATTTCAATTAATTAATAACACAATTATTAATTAATGTACTCATACATCATGATAATATTTTTTGTTCTGGTATTAATTTAATCATCAAACCATAGTCAAAATGCAAAAAAGTCTGATGATAACTCTATTAAATTATTAATTAATGCATTTATACATCATGATTTTTTTTCTGTTGTTTTTTGGCCTTTAATTTATCCTATAATGTTAAAATAAAATGTTTAATACATTTTTTTTAAAAGTAGGTTACTTCGCTTTCTTTATGAAACTATAATTTCGTAATACTTTCTTTTGATTTCGTGGTGATGGACGGACATGTCCTGTGAGATTCACTGGCAACATGTTTTTTCTTGTAAATGCAGATTTTTGACTCTTAAGCATAAAAGTCACCGAATTGATGAAAATGCACAGTTTTGATGTTTTTACTGGAGTGATGTCTGATCTGTGAGCCGCAGTGAAGGAAGGAAGGTGTTTGATGTTCCTCTGATCACTATGGCAACACCTGCTCAGGCTGGAGCTGGGAAAGAGAGATGAAGCGCTGTCTGAATCCACACTGCTTACTATCGCTTAAAACATGCACTGTAAAAAATTATTTAGTAGTGATAAATAAATAAAGCCAAACTGAGCATCTGAGAAAGGTGAGTTTGAGCACTGGGTGTTTCAGAAACTGCTGATGTGCTGGGCTTTTCACGCACAAACATCACAGAAAAGGCTGGAAAATATCAGAGGTCAGAGGAGAACTGAACTGGACCAGACATTGAATCATTCATTGCATTGTGGGTTTTCATGCATAGAGACTGTTTGCACAATATGCATGCATACTAGAAAAATAAAAATAGTTAATAATACAATTATGAATTAACATAATTATACATCATGATTATATTTTTGTTCTGGCATTAATTTAGTCATTGCATGATTGTATTTTTACTGGACTCCAGTAAAAATACTGCATCAAAATAATGAGAATTTTATTTTAATTAGTTAATAATAAAATTATTAATTAATGTAATTATACATCATGATAATATTTTTTGTTCTGGCATTAATTTAATAATTGCATGATTGTATTTTTACTGGAACACAGTAAAATACTGCATTCAAATAATGAGAATTTTATTTTAATTAGTTCATGACACAATTATTAATTAATGTAATTATACATCATGATAATATTTTTTGTTCTGGCATTAATTTAATAATTGCATGATTGTATTTTTACTGGAAAACAGTAAAAATACTGCATTAAAATAATGAGAATTTTATTTTAATTAGTTAATAATACAATTATTAATTAATGTAATTATACACCATCATAGTATTTTTTTGTTCTGGCATCAATTTAATCATTGCATGATTGTATTTTTACTGGAATACAGTAAAATACTGAATTCAAATAATGAGGATTTTATTTGAATTAATTAATAATACAATTATTACACTGGGTGTTTCAGAAACTGCTGATGTGCTGGGCTTTTCACGCACAAACATCACAGAAAATGCTGGAAAATATCAGAGGTCAGAGGAGAACTGAACTGGACCAGACATTGAATCATTCATTGCATTGTGGGTTTTCATGCATAGAGACCGTTTGCACAATATGCATGCATACTAGAAAAATTAGTGCACTTCTTTGCATGCAAGCGGCCAGCAGGCGGCGCTCTGTGTCCGGCTGATGGACGGTTTGACCTCAGAGAGCACCATTATTCACATTAACAGTGTCCATATTCATCCGTGCTTTTGTCACGAGTGGTGGAGGAGAGAAGTGGCAGAGCAGGAGCATCTTTTCTAGCCAGCGCTACAGTAAACGTCCTCTGAGTCACGATTCATATGTCAGGACAGATGATCAGTGTGTTTCCATGCCTCCTTCAGCTGTCATCTCCACTCAGTGTTTTAAACAGGGTCTGATGGACGCCGTCCCCCCCGCGACCGCCTGGTGCTGTGATTGACAGCTCATTACCTTCAGCCAAACGCAAACAATAACCTTCAATGAAGAGTGACCTTCAGAAATCTGAATGCTTCACTGGTACCTGTTCGGCCTGTGTGTGTGCGCCAAAGCTACTGTAGTCATGCTTTTTATGCCTGAACATTTCTATTGGTTGTTGGACAATGCCTCTTTCACGGGGGAGTTGTTAATGTCTCTGCTGTGCAGGTTGATCTGACCCAGGAACCATTTTATCACTCCAAGCTGCTCAAGCATAATGCTCACATTTTCCTGCTATTTTAACAGATTTGAACTGGGAGCTGCTTTACTTGAGGTTTATACGCTTTGATATTTTAATACTACGACCCTAAAAAGTATTTAGACACTTAAATCATGCTTTAAAAACTCTGAATGTCATTGCATCAGATGTTAAACTTTATCTGTCTGTCTGAAACCTTCAACCTTAGAGTAGACGAGGCTTCATCAAGGCAACATCAGTGTTTATCTTATATAGTGTTTATATTATACACACACTACCAGCCAAAAGATTAAAATAATTCAGACTTTTTTTAAAGGGAAAAGGCAGCCAAAAATTCAGCTTTGCATCACAGGTATAAATTACCCTTTAAAATACTGTATATTTCAATACAAAACAGTAACTTTAAATTATAATAATATTTCATAATATTACTGTTTTTAATATTTAAAAAAAAATATTCTGCTCACCAAGGCTGCATTTATTTGATCATAAATGCAGTAAACATTTTGAAATATTATTAAAATGTGAAACAGCTGTTTTCTGTATGAATAAATAATAAGTATAATATAGACATATATAATAAGTGTAATTTATCCAGTCTTCAGTGTCACATGACCCTTCAGAAGATCATTGACAATACTGACCCCAAAATGCATATATATATGCATAATATATATATTTCAGCTTTGCATCACAGGAATAAATTACCCTTTCAAATATATTACAATACAAAACAGTAACTTTAAATTATAATATTTCATAATAATACTGTTTTTAATATTTGTAAAATTGTTTTTTAAAAGTCTCTTCTGTTCACCAAGGATGTGTTTATTTGATAAAAAATACAGTAAAAATTGTGAAATATTATTATAATTTAAAACTGTTTTGTGTATTAATATATAATAATAAAAGTGTAATTTATCCAGTCTTCAGAGTCACATAACCCTTCAGAAGATCGTTGACAATTACTGACCCCAAAATGCATATATATATATTTCAGCTTTGCATCACAAGAGTAAATTACCCTTAAAAATATATTCAAATACAAAACAGTCATTTTAAATTATAATAATATTTCACTGTTTTTAATATTTAAAAAAAAAATTGTAAAGTCTCTTCTGCTCACCAAAGCTGCATTTATCTGATAAAAATACAATAAAAATTGTGAACTATTATTATAATGTAGATCATCACATTTTCTTTGTGAATATATAGTAAAGTGTAATTTATTCCTGTGATCAAAGCTGATTTTCAGCATCAAAAATGATACTTTATTCACATAGAAAACTTTTTAAAATGCAATAATATTTCAAAATATTTACTAGATTAATTTTTGATTAAATAAATGCAGCCTTGTTGAGCATATGAGACTTTTAAAAAACACAAATATTAAAAGCAGTAATATTTTAAAATATTATTATTATGACTCAAAATTACTATTTTACATTTGAATATATTTTAAAGTGTAATTTATTCCTGTGATCAAAGCTGAATTTATGACAACATTTTTCCTTTTAAAAATGTTGAGACTTTTGGCCAGTAGTGTATATATAAATATATCAGTGTTTTGATTAGTGTACTTTCATTATTGTTTATTTAAAAAGAAAACGAGAGATTGGTGTTTGATGCATACTGTTGTACATTTGTAATCTTTTTTTATTCTTATTTCTGTGCCACAGTTATTATATTGATTAATAATAGATAGTTAGCTAATCTGTGTGCTTTGTATATGTGCATTTCTGAAATGCATAACATGTACAAATCAATTGAAATTGTAATGATGCATTTTCTGTGAAGCTGCTTTGAAACGATATGTATCGTGAAAAGCGCTATACAAATAAAATGTGAATTGAATTAATCTACATCAAGACTTTAGATTGAGCTGTATATGGAGGTTCGTCTGTTAGTTTTAAAGTTTCACCCATTTGAATCAGCTTCAGTAGTTCCTAGTAAACGGTCCTTTGACAGGGACACATTATTCCATGTACCTATTAAAAAAGCTGTCAACTTCCCCAAAGTTTTCCGCGTACGCTAACTCCCCACATTCCCCGGAGCCGTGATTCACGACCGGTGTAACTTCTGTTCATTAGGTCTGTGTGGGCTTTAGTCAGAGAGACATCACACGCGTCCGGTCAAGCGGCTCGGCAATCACAGACGCGGCTGACCCCTCTGACCCCTCGTCCATCATCCATCTCTCCGTCCCGATCCAGCCACCTGACCTTCAGCGCGCGGATCTCGCTGCTCGCCTCCCTTCACACAAACACTCATTCTTTCATTCTCCTCCTCTCTCCCACAGGATTTCCCAGGGCTGAAAGAGACACTTTGATTAAGCTGCTATCAGCGAGCCGGTCTGCGGCGTGGGAGTCGCTCTGACCCTGAAGCCGGAGAGAATCAGCCTGAGAGACGCTCACCTGCTCCGCACCTTATCGGCCCCTTCGCTCGCACTGATACGGCTTTAATTAACATCTGGGGCTTTTTCATATTCAGCGGACGATTGTAAAGAGGTCAAAAGAGAGTCATTCCAGTTCTGCAAAACTCTTTGAACTTTCACTTTTGTTTAAGTTTTTCATCTAATGTAAATGAAACGTATCGTGTAGCCTATTTTCCTGCTTTATTTCAAATAATATATTTTTTTAAAATATAGTTTTAGTTAAAGGGTTAGTTCACCCAAAAATGAAAATTCTGTTATTAATTACTCACCCTCATGTGGTTGGACACCCGTCAGACCTCCGTTCATCTTCAGACACAAATGAAGATATTTTAGTGTAAATCTGATGGCTCTGAAAGGCCTCCATTGGCTCAATGCACGGTTCACTCTCAAGACCCTTAAAAGACACTAAAGACGTCGTTACAAAGTCCATCTCACTACAGTGGTTCTAAAATAACTTTATGAATCGGCGACAATAGTTTTTGTACGCAAAAAAAACCCCTAAATAACGACTTATATAGTGATGACGATTTCAAAACACGGCCTCATGAAGCTTCGAAGCGTTATGAATTAGTGAGCCGATTCAGCAGTTTGAATCGCCAAATTTCAGCAGTTTGGCGGTTTGACACGCGATCCGAATCATCATTCGGCTCACTGATTCATAACGCTTCGAAGCTTCATGAGGCCGTGTTTTGAAATCGTCATCACTATATAAGTCGTTATTTAGGGGTTTTTTTGAGCACAAAAACGTCTCAGGTTACAAATGTAACCTTTGTTCCCTGAGAACAGGGAACGAGACACTGCGTCAGCTTTTGCTTACGCTACGGGGAACGCCTCCAGCGTGACAGGTGCCTGAAATCACTATCAAAAAACGTCAATCCTATTGACCGGCGACAGCCTATGATGTCATCAAGGCGCAACCAGGAAGTATATAAGGGCGCCTTGCCAACATGACAGTATCTAATCGTCTGAAGGGACTGTTTTCGGCAGGCAGGCCCTGCGGCATGGCAAAGCGACGCAGTGTCTCGTTCCCTGTTCTCAGGGAACAAAGGTTACATTTGTAACCTGAGACGTTCCCTTTCGAAAGGGAACTCGCACTGCGTCAGCTTTTGCTTACGCTACGGGGAACGATATACCCACTACGCCATGCCGACGGGAGTGCATGCCCACTGGCAGTGACAACTGTCAAGACAAGCAAATTCTACTGAAATGCCTGAACCACTCCCCTTCTGGTCACATTAGGCTGTCAGTGACAGCGCTCCCTACGGTCATAGCCCAAGCTATCGCCCAAGAAGGAACCTTCACACACATGAGGTCCTTCCCAGGCCCTGCTCGAAGGCCTGGAACCACCCATTCGACTTAGAAGGGGTTCCTTTAAGGG
The DNA here is from genome assembly GCA_033150135.1 of Gobio occitaniae. Taxonomy (NCBI): domain Eukaryota; kingdom Metazoa; phylum Chordata; class Actinopteri; order Cypriniformes; family Gobionidae; genus Gobio; species Gobio occitaniae. Next base: position 77,863 of record JARQWZ010004236.1, read on the forward strand.
AACGTGGCAAGGGAACTACGAGGGAACCCTATGCCGGTCACTATTCGGGAGGTTCTCACCGAATGCCACCAGGGAGACCTGACCAGGTGACCCAGACTAATGTGGGACACGTAATACGGTCAACCCTGTCTGTATAGTACAGAGCCTCTGGTACTCGCCTCCGAAGAGGCATCCCGCTAGGGTGCTGCAAGAAAGGCAGTAACATCCACTAGCCGGATCTCAGAGACGGGTTATCCCGGAGAGCAGCTCTCAGCGAAGTGCTATATAACCCTTGCTAGCGAGGGGAGTTTAGCCGCTCGATCCTCGGATCTACCAAGCACCTACTTTAAAACGTGCTTAGGAGGCCAGAGGCCTTACAGGCTTATTATGCCAGGGAGGCCCCGAGGGGCCTACAACCCTCAACCAGCGCCAAGCGGCCGTAAGCTCAGAGTAGACCCTCATTCGAGAGGAGCTCATAAGCCTGCCTGGTAGGTAGCCATGCAGTAGGCAAACTATGAAAGTCCCCTCCCGTGGGGACCGCATAGCAGCAGTAACGTCTCGTCGTGCTAGGGTAAGAACACCGCTTCCAGGTCTCGCGAACGGCCAGAGACCGGCGCCTGATAGCGGGTGACCACTAGCTGTCAGAGTAAAGCCAGTTGTGCGTTCCCGCCAGGGGAACTCGTTCCCCATGGAGGCCGAGAGGAGCCTCCAGCTGGTAACCCGTGCCGACTGCTCGCGTGTCCAACAGCGGAGTTCGCCCTCAGGAAGGCCATACGGGCCTGAAACCTGATCGCAGTCGTGCTAGCCCTCGAGGTAGCAGGGAAGATAGGGACTCGCGTCATCAGGGAGGCCTAACGGGCCTACCACCTGCAAAAATGCCGGGCATTTCTCCGTCACAGCCCTCTGCTCAGTGACTGGAACTATTCAGAGACCACGAGACAGGAGTGTGCCCTCAGAGGAGGCCACGTGGGCCTACTACTCCACGCGAATCCCCTCAGGGAAGCCCCGTGCAGCTTGCCTGATAGCATCCCATGCTACGATCCGTTACCGAACCTGGGGACCGGGGAACGATCTCAGGGAGGCGTAATGCCTCCACCTGATAGCAGAGCGTGCCGCCCATAGCCAGAATGTGCTACTCATAGCACTTCATGGTCACCGCCTCAGCGGCTGCACTCAGGGAGGCCGGTTGAGGCCTACTACCTACTAGCACTCGTGCTAGCCATACAGCGCCTACTAGCAGCTCATACCAGCCATCGAGGGACTCAATGCCAGTGGTGCCCCCTCGGGGGAGACCAGGCAGCGCCTGCTGACCACAGCAGGCCCTCAGGGAGGCCAATCGGGCCTACCACCTGAGCGAAGGTAACCCAAACCAGGAGCCTACCCCTCAGGGCGGCCCTAAGAAGGCTGGCTGCTGCGCCTGGGCTGGCGGCAGCTGTCAGCTGCTGACAAAGCCTGGAAATCCAGATCACTGACGAAGTTACTGCTGACGTCGACACCAGTGGAGAAGATCCTCCAGGGCCCACTCGTGGGCCACGGCGTCGAGACTTCCTTGCAGGGAGGCCGGTTGACGCCTACTTCCTGTTCTGAAGTCCAACTGCCCAGACTGTCCAAGCTGGCTACTAACAACCAGCTGGCTCCTACGCCCTCACCTGGGGCTGGCTCCATCCCAGAGGCAGCTAGGGACAACTGCATCGCCGTGTCCTAGGGCCCCCAGGACGGCGCAGTCTCTCGGGCAGCGCCTACAAACATGGACCTAATCACATTGCCAACAGCGGTGTACTCAGCGAAAGTGCTTAAACAAAGACCCTCTAAAGCGAGGGGAGTACAACTTACGTCACCTGCCTCGGGGCGGCTGTCTTACTTTCCATGCAGCGGCCATCCATAAGTGCGAGGGCGTCAGCCATTGGCAATGCTCGGGCCTCAGGGGAGCATCCGACCAGAACCTCCACAGAGGTTTATCCGATGTTCAATTCAACCCGAGCCCTAAAGGAGGTGGAGCAGAGACATAGAGCAAGGGTGAAACAATACCTTTTCTTAGAAAATATAGAACCCACCGGCCGAACATCCTGCAGGAAGAGGCCGAGGGCCGCCAAAAGATGCAGATAAAGAAACGGCAGATAAAGTCTAATCGCAAACCAGCGAAAGACGCTTCACTCCGCCCCACGACCACTGGCAAAGTCGCTGTCTGCTGCAACACCCTGACTGCGTTACTCCCCCGGAACGCAGAGAAGGGGGCGGGCCTTGGCCGGACGACTCTGTAACAAGAGGAGGCTGAAACAAGGATGCATAAACCACGCCATGTTCTTATATCAAAAGACAGGCCAGGGGCGAACAACCTTCATTAAAAGGGAACGCCCCCATCCAGTCTAGGCCAAGTGGTGCGGCATAAGACCGCACTAGATCTACTCAGGGCTCGGGAAAGAAATATTATTACCTCTAATATTACCCAAAGCCCCGCAGAGCTGGGCGCAGATCTCACTACAGCTCGCGCATAAGCGCGTACCCGGTCTTCAGCTACTTCCCACTTTTACGCTAGGAAAACACAGCTAGCCCTCTACACTACAAGCCCTCGGGCGAGAGCGCGAATTAATCATCCACATAGTGGGAAAAATAACACGGAGAGGCAGCAAGACTCTACTAGCAAAAGTGAGGCATAAACACACAACCACATAATGTTGCAAAGAAGATCGTTCTTAGCTTACTCACGGGGAGCTGCAGGCCCTGCGACATCCCACGATGATCCAAACTCTCCCCCACACCCGCTCAGGGGAGCGACGGTCACAAAGTCCTGAAAAACATAGTTTTGAAAATGTTTCACCCTCATAGAGGGGGACTCACCAATCGCTCCTCGCGGTGCGTCAATCCAGCCACCGAGCTAGTATCCGCCCGCCGACCTGAGGGGGGCGCTTCGACAACCAAGCCAGGCGGGCCGTCAGAATCTTACATTTCCTGCTCATCATAGGCCCACCGGCCTGATGTAAAGCGCCCGGGGAGAACGTGAGAGGAAGGGAAAAGCAGCATTCATCTCCGCGCCCTCGGGGGCGGAGTCTGCTGCCTATGCTGGTCCCGGTTGCCAGCCCGGCTTCCTTCCTCTTCCGGTTGCGGGTGTCCCGCCTCTTCTGCGTCCCGCTCCTCCGCGGCGGGGGCGCTCGAGAGGCAACGCTGGCTCGCTGCCCCTGTCTCCAGCCCTCAGACTGAGACGGGAGCGGGACACCCGACTGCCTGGGCGCTGTCCCGGACCTCCGCGGTATGCATGTCCTAAATGCCGCCGAGCGCGCCCTCGCCTCCCTGAACTTACCCACCACCGCCTCTACGGAGGTGCCAAAAAGTTCAGAGGGCGATACCGGGGCATCGAGGAGAAAGGTTCTCTCTTTCCCCCCGATGTCCGCCAGGTTGAGCCACAGATGTCTCTCCGTGGCCACCATCGCCGCCATCGAATGACCGATGGCGAAAGCGGTTTGCTTGGTGGCCCGGAGAGACAGATCTGTGGACCGGCGCAACTCGGCTACCGCCTCAGGGGTCAGACCCACCCCCTGATCGAGGTCCCCCAGCAGGTCTGCCTGGTAAGCCTGTAACACCGCCATTGTGTGTAAGGCTGCCCCGGCATGACCCGCCGACATGTATGCCCTGCCGTTCAGGCGCGCAGTCGTCCTGAGAGGTTCAGACGGCAGGGTGGGAGCCCTTAATGTCGATAGCCGCCCGGAGGCGAGGTAGTTCGCAAACGCCTCGTCTACGGGCGGCAACGCCACGTATCCCGCCTCAGGCAATCCCTCGACATCAGCGAAATTAGCCCGCTGATGTCGATGGATCCGGGCTGAATAAGGTTTCTTCCATCCTCTCGCGATCTCTTGGTGGAGATCGGGAAAGAATGGAAGGCTCCCGGGAGCTGGTTGGTCATGGGCGGAGAGAAAACGGTCGTCCAGCCTACCCGGACGCGCGTCCTCTCTCCTAGCGCGCTGCCAGGGCAGCTGCAGTCTACCTGCAGCACGCTCCATAACCTCCAACAGCTCCCCATACATGGGACAGGGTGGTTGAGAAGCCTCAGCCTCAGGCGCTTCATTCGCCTCCTCAACCATCCTCTGCTCGAATGGAAAAGCAGCGGACGAGAAGGAGGAGCCCAAATCCTGCTCCTCCTCCGAGGTCCGCCCCTCGCGATCTGGCTCGTTGTCTGCCAACACTACACCGGTCTCCAGACGACGAGCCAGATCCAGCTGGGAACCCCAAGTCTGTAGCCGCCGCTCAGCCTCAGCACGAGCGGGGCCGTTCCCAGCTGCTGAGCTCTCTCCCCTCGAGAAGAGAGCCAGACGAGAGCGGAGCGTTCTCGTGGGAAAACGCTCACAGTTCGCACAGGATGCTCCCTCGAGAACATCCCGTGCGTGCTCTTCCCCCAGGCAGTACACGCAGAGTGTGTGTGTGTGTCATCAGGTGTAAGATACCTGTTGCACGGATCCACGCACCTGCGGAAGTGTCGCTGCTTCTTCGCACACTTCATTTCTCTGTTGATGCTTCCCAATAGCGAAACAGGCAAAACAGTCCCTTCAGACGATTAGATACTGTCATGTTGGCAAGGCGCCCTTATATACTTCCTGGTCGCGCCTTGATGACATCATAGGCTGTCGCCGGTCAATAGGATTGACGTTTTTTGATAGTGATTTCAGGCACCTGTCACGCTGGAGGCGTTCCCCGTAGCGTAAGTAAAAGCTGACGCAGTGCGAGTTCCCTTTCGAAAGGGAACTATTGTCGCCGATTCATAAAGTTATTGTAGAGCCACTGTAGTGAGCTGGACTTTGTAACGACGTCTTTAGTGCCTTTTAAGGGTCTTGAGAGTGAACCGTGCATTGAGCCAATGGAGGCCTTTCAGAGCCATCAGATTTACACTAAAATATCTTCATTTGTGTCTGAAGATGAACGGAGGTCTGACGGGTGTCCAACCACATGAGGGTGAGTAATTAATGACAGCATTTTCATTTTTGGGTGAACTAACCCTTTAATAAGGAGGAGTTAAGCAGCCAGTTAAGCTAAAGTTTGATCATTGAGTAAAGGATTGACAGATTGTTTATTGATATCTGTGTGATGGTTTTCCCACCAAAAGGACATCACTTCCTGGAGGATGATGTTTTTAAGGAACTTGTTACTTAAATGCATATTGAGCAAGATTCAACTCACTTCTTTTTAAGTCTGATTAATGTAATTTAAGTTAAAATGACTAACATCCAAGTTCATTGTGCTTAAAAATTTAAGGCAGCAACTTTTTTTCAGAGTAGTATATAAAACATTTCCAGTTACACTTTATTTAAGGTTCCCTTGTTAGTGTAATTATACAAATAAGCACTGGTAATATTAGTAATATTAATAAACAACATGTGGTATATATATATATTGATATGGTTGTATAATATATATATATATATACTGGCCAAAAGTTTAAAATTATGGTAACACTTTACAATAAGGTTTCATTAGTTAACATTTTTTAGTGTATTAACTAACATGAACTAACCATGAGCAGTACATTTGTTGTTGTATTTGTTCATCTTTGTTAACGTTAGTTAATATAAATCCAGCTGTTCATGGTCTGTTCATGTTCACTATGCATTAACTAATGTTAACAAGATTTTAATAATGCATTAATAAATGTTGAAATTAACATTAACAAATATAAATAAATGCCTAATAAGTGCAGTTCATTATTAGTTATTTCTTAACTAAAGTAGTTAACTAATGAAACCTTATTGTAAAGTGTTACCAAAATTATAAAAAGAAAAACTAAAAGGTAAAATGCTGGCAAAATATCAGCTTTGCATCACAGGAATAAATTACCCTTTAAAATATATTCAAATACAAGACAGTAACTTTAAATTATAATATTTCAAGATATTATTGTTTAAAAGTCTGATATACTCCCAAAGGCTGCGTTTATTTGATAAAAAATACAGTATAAATTGTGAAATATTACTCCAGTGTAAATCAGCTTTTCTCTGTGTGAATATATAGTAAAGTGTAATTTATTCCTGTGATCAAAGCTGTATTATTTGGTCTAAAATACAGTAAAAATTTTGAAATATTATTTCAATTTAAAATACCCATATTCTATGTGTATATACAGTAAAATATTATTTATTCCTGTGATCAAAGCTGAATTATTTGGTCAAAAATACAGTAAATTTTTTAAAATATTATTACAATTTAAAATACCCATTTTCTATGTGAATATATAGTAAAGTGTAATTTATTCCTGTGATCAAAGCGGAATTTATCATCATTACTGCAGTCTTCAGTGTCACATGATCCTTCACTAATCATTGACAATTACTGACCCCAAAATGCATATATATATACACTCTTATGAATTATTAGGCATGTTGATTTTCTGATCATATTTATTTTTTCAGGCACATTTGACCAATTCCAAACCACATTAATCTTAATAACTACTATTCATTTTGTATTTAATCATTTATAAGTTATGTATAATTGTTCATGAAGGCTGCGAATGAAAAACGCCTTATATTCAGATGTGCACGTTTTCTTTTACAGATAAAATTAGCCAGAAAAGAGATTTAACTCAAAGTCAAAAATGATTAAATGCCCATGAGAAGGATGCAATACTCATGCAATACTAGACATTGCAGTTAAGGCCTGACTATTGGACAGAGAGATGCTCATTGGGTCAGAAAAAGCAGAGATCATCTCTGAGATCCTGACACACTTCTGGAGACTCCAGGTGGGTTCAGCTCTGGAAAATGGTGGCGCTGGAGACTAAAGGGTTCCTGATGGTTTCACCCTTAATTCTTCACCTTAATTCTTACTTCTTTTGCAGTTAACAGGTGTCTTTTCTTCTCCTTTTTTGTTTTGTCTGACCCTGCTGACCCAATGAGCATCTCACTGTCCAATGGTCAGGCCTTAACTGCAATGTCTACACTCTAAAAAATTAGGTTGGCTTGTTTTAAGCAAACATTTAACCCAACCGCTGGGTTAAAACAATCCAATTCCTGGGTTAGTCAATTTTCAACCCAACTTGAGTTATTTTTAACCCAGCATTTTTTTGAGTGTAGTTATTAAGATTAATGTGGCTTGGAATTGGTCAAATGTATCAGAAAATATGATCAGAAAATCAACATGCCAAACATATGCAACCACTTTCCACTGCATTTTTACACTTTTTTTCGGATAGCTCTGTCCATAATTTATTGCACTACCTTAATCCACTGCTATATTCCTCATCTTGCCTAACATATTATTGTATACCTCTAACTGTAAAAATTCTGTTTAAAGTACTAGCCATCTGTATATTATATTCATAGTACATATTCACCTGTAAATTCTGTTTATAGTAATAGCCATCTGTATATTAATTCACTGTACATATTCACCTGTAAATTCAGTTCTGTTTATAGTAATAACCATCTCTCTATTTATACATATTTATATATATTCAGTATATTTCCATGTCCTGCACTTATGCAACCATTGTATATCCTGCACTTGCTGCCATTGCACTTCTGGTTAGACCTAAACTGCATTTCGTTGCCTTGTACTTGTACTTGTGTAATGACAATAAAGTTGAATCTAATCTAATTCATAGGATCATTTTTGAGTGTGAATGCATCATTTTGAGTAGAAAATGAACTCCAGACGTCACAAAACCGCAAGTTACTAAACTGAACAACAAAAAGCAATGATAAACAGTGGAAAATGCAACATTATTAATGATTAATTATGCCCCTAGTGCATGATGGGAACACCAGTATCAGAAAGTTGAGTACACTCTCAAAAATGCTGGGTTAAAAAAAAAACAAGTTGGGTTGAAAATGGACTAACCCAGCAATTTGGTTGTTTTAACCCAGTGAATGGATTGTTTTACCCAGCAATTGGGTTGTTTTAACCTAGCAATTGGGTTGTTTTAACCTAGCAATTGGGTTGTTTTAAGCAAACATTTAACCCAACCGCTGGGCTAAAACAACCCAATTGCTGGGTTAGTCCATTTTCAACCCAACTTGGGTTGTTTTTAACCCAGCATTTTTGTAGACATTAGTCTAACAAAATTAGTGTAGGATTTATCTAATTTTATAACGTTGATATTTACGCTTTAACTTCTATAAGCTAACTCTAAAAAATGCTGGGTTAAAAATAACCCAAGTTGGGTTGAAAATGGACTAACCCAGCAATTGGGTTGTTTTAGCCCAGCGGTTGGGTTAAATGTTTGCTTAAAACAACCCAATTGCTAGGTTAAAACAACCAAATTGCTGGGTTAAAACAACGCATTCACTGGGTTAAAACAACCCAATTGCTGGGTTAAAACAACCCAATTGCTGGGTTAAAACAACTCATTCCCTGGGTTAAAACAACCCAATTGCTGGGTTAAAACAACTCATTCACTGGGGGAAAACAACCCAATCGCTGGGTTAAAACAACCCATTCACTAGGGGAAAACAAACCCAATTGCTGGGTTAAAACAACCCAATCACTGGGTTAAAACAACCCAATCGCTGGGTTTAAACAACCCATTCACTGGGGGAAAACAACCCAATTGCTGGGTTAAAACAACCCAATTGCTGGGTTAAAACAACCCAATCGCTGGGTTTAAACAACCCATTCACTGGGGGAAAACAACCCAATTGCTGGGTTAAAACAACCATTCACTGGGTTAAAAACAACCCAATTGCTGGGTTAGTCCATTTTCAACCCAACTTGGGTTATTTTTAACCCAGCTTTTTTTTGGAGTGCTTCTTGTCTGAACTAACTTTCTATCCAGGTAGAAATGAGATTTGTATTTTCTGTAGTGTTTACTTCACCACAGAATATCAGTGTTATCAGTGAAGGCAGCATCCCAAATCACACACTTCCCTACTATATAGTAGGTGTAAAACAACAAAAGAAGCATGTCTGAATTCACAGCACTCATAAAACAGTGGGCAAAAGTACCCGAGTGACCAACGGGTGACCTACTACTTGCAGTGGGTTTGTGAAGTGTGCATTTGGACACTTTACTGTCCCATGAGGATCGGACGCAGCCCTAGTGTTTAAATGAAGGGAAACACCTCCCATTACAACACCAGTTGAGTTAATAACCCTCTGCTGATCCGACAGACCGTGGGCGGGGAACAAAAAATACCACCGACATTGTAACAAGCGGTTAAGCGGGTTGAAGAACAGGCGAACCAGAGCAAACGAGCTGGAAAATAATACAAATGTTGCTCCCAACACAGAAACAATTAAAGAAAGAGAAACAGGAGGAACAAGCCCTTCCTGAACGCTGAATATCTGATTCATTAGCGTTTGATCTTTCGCTGTAATTACTGGAGATCAAACCTGCATGTCGTGTCTTGTTTAATATGGGATGTTCTGTGGATTGTGCGGGATGAACTGAGAAACACAATCGTTCCTTATTAATTAATTCATAATTGCTGTGTAGAGGGTTTAACTGCTTTCTGATCTTAATGAATAAGCTGTGGTTCAGACATCGCATTACCTTTCTGTGTTACTAACACTTCTGTCTCAACTTTCTCTCAAAACTCAATGTGTTAAAAATGGACTAACCCAGCAATTGGGTTGTTTTCAACCTAGTGAATGGGTTGTTTTAACCCAGCATTTGGGTTGTTTAACCCAGCATTTGGGTTGTTTTAACCCAGCAATTGGGTTGTTTTAACCCAGCAATT
>JARQWZ010004236.1:112500-119672 GCA_033150135.1 Gobio occitaniae
AAAAAATTCTAAAATACGACAGTGTATACTATTACATAAAAGTGGAAAATTTTCAATTATTACAAAAAGTCATTATTGACAAAAATTCAAAATTACGACAGTGTATACTATTACATAAAAGTGTAAATTATTCAATTATTACAAAAAGTAATTATTGACAAAAATTCTAAATAACGACAGTAGATACTATTACAAAAATTGTGAATTATTCAATTATTACATAAAGTCATTATTGAAAAAAAATTTCTAAAATACGACAGTGTATACTATTACATAAAAGTGGAAAATTTTTCAATTATTACAAAAAAATCATTATTGACAAAATTCAAAATTACGACAGTGGATACTATTACATACATTTGGAAAAGTTTTAATTATTACAGGAAGTCAAAATGGACAAAAATTCTAAATTACAACAGTGTATACTATTACATAAAAGTGTAAATTATTCAATTATTACAAAAAATTCAAAATGGACAAAATTTCTAAAATTACGACAGTGTATACTATTTACATAAAAGTGGAATTTATTCAATTATTACATAAGGTCATTATTGATAAAAATTAAAAATTTTGACAGTGTATACTATTATATAAAAGTGTAAATTATTCAAGTATTACAAAAATTCGAAATGGACACAATTTCAAAATTAGGGACAGTGTATACTATTACATAAAAGTGTAAATTATTCAATTATTACAAAAAGTCAAAGTGGACAAAAAATTCTAAATTACGACAGTGAATACTATTACAAAAAAATTGTAAATTATCCAATTATTACATAAAGTCATTATGGAAAAAAAAATTCTAAATTACGACAGTGGATACTATTACATAAAAGTGGACATTTTTCAATTATTCCAAAAAGTCATTATTGACAAAAATTCAAAAATTACGACAGTGTATACTATTACATAAAAGTGTAAATTATTCAATTATTACAAAAATTCATTATTGACAAAAATTCTAAATTAGGACAGTTTATACTATTACATAAAAGTGTAAATTATTCAATTATTACAAAAAGTCAAAATGGACAAAAAATTCTAAATTACGACAGTGGATACTATTACATAAAATTTTAAATTATTCAATTCTTACAAAAAGTCATTATTGACAAAAATTCGAATTTACGACAGTGTATACTATTACATAAAAGTGTAAATTATTCAATTATTTAAAAAAAATTCATTATTGACAAAAATTCTAAATTACGACACTGTATTGCTATTACATAAAAGTGTAAATTATTCAATTAATACATGGAGTCAAAATTGACACAATTTCAAAATTACGACAGTGGGATACTATTACATTAAAATGTAAAATTATTTCAATTATTACAAAAAGTCATTATAGACAAAAATTCCAAATTAACGACAGTGTATACCATTACATAAAAGTGTAAAATTATTAAATTATTACATTAAGTCAAAATGGACACAATTTCAAAAATTAAGACAGTGTATACTATTACAATAAAGTGTAAATTATTCAATTATTAGAAAAAATTCAAAATGGACAAAAATTCTAAATTACGACAGTGGATACTATTACAATAAAAGTGTAAATTATTCAATTATTACAAAAACTCAAAATGGACAAAAAATTTCTAAATTACGACAGTGGATACTATTACATAAAAGTGTAAAATTATTCAATTATTACAAAAAGTCAAAATTGACAAAAATTCAAAATTACGACAGTGTATACTATTACATAAAAGTGTACATTATTCAAGTATTACAAAAATTCAAAATGGACACAATTTCAAAATTAGGACACTGTATACTATTACATAAAAGTGTAAATTATTCAATTATTACAAAAAGTCAAAATGGACAAAAATTCTAAATTACGACAGTGTATACTATTACATACAAGTGGAACATATTCAATTATTCCAAAAAGTCATTATTGGCAAAAATTCTAAATTACGACAGTGTATACTATTACAAAAAAGTGTAAATTATTCAATTATTACAAAAAGTCAAAATGGACAAAAAATTCTAAATTACGACAGTGTATACTATTACATAAAAAGTGTAAATTATTCAATTATTAAAAAAAATTCGTTATTGACAAATATTCTAAATTACGACACTGTATGCTATTACATAAAAGTGTAAATTATTCAATTAATACATGAAGTCAAAATTGACACAATTTCAAAATTACGACAGTGGATACTATTACATACATTTGGAAAAGTTTTAATTATTACAGGAAGTCAAAATGGACAAAATTTTCTAAATTACGACAGTGTATACTATTACATAAAAGTGGAATTTATTAAATTATTACATAAGGTCATTATTGACAAAAATTTCAAAATTATTGACAGTGTATACTATTATATAAAAGTGTAAATTATTCAATTATTACAAAAAAGTCAAAATGGACAAAAATTCAAAATTACCACAGTGGATACTATTACATAAAGGTGTATATTAATTCAATTATTACACAAAGTCAAAAATTGACAAAAATTCAAAAATTACGACAGTGTATACTATTACATAAAAGTGTAAATTATTCAAGTATTACAAAAATTCGAAATGGACGCAATTACAAAATTAGGACAGTGTATACTATTACATAAAAGTGTAAAATTATTCAAATATGACAAAAAGTCAAAAATGGACAAAAATTTCTAAATTACGATAGTGGATACTATTACATAAAAGTGTAAATTATTCAATTATTACAAAAATTCAAAATAGACACAATTTCAAAATTAGGACAGTGTATACTATTACATAAAAGTGTACATTATTCAATTATTACAAAAAGTCAAAATGGACAAAAATTCTAAATTACGACAGTGGATACTATTACAAAAAATTGTAAATTATTCAATTATTACATAAAGTCATTATTGAAATTTTTTTTAAATATGACAGTGTATACTATTACATAAAAGTGGAAAATTTTCAATTATTACAAAAAGTCATTATTGACAAAAATTCAAAATTACGACAGTGTATACTATTACACAAAAGTGTAAATTATTCAATTATTACAAAAAGTCATTATTGACAAAAATTCTAAATAACGACAGTAGATACTATTACAAAAAATTGTAAATTATTCAATTATTACATAAAGTCATTATTGAAAAAAATTCTAAAATACGACAGTGTATACTATTACATAAAAGTGGAAAATTTTCAATTATTACAAAAAGTCATTATTGACAAAAATTCAAAATTACGACAGTGTATACTATTACATAAAAGTGTAAATGATTCAATTATTACATGAAGTCAAAATGGACACAATTTCAAAATTAGGACAGTGTATACTATTACATTAAAGTGTAAATTATTCAATTATTACAAAAAGTCATTATTGACAAAAATTCTAAATTAGGACAGTGTATGCTATTACATAAAAGTGTAAATTATTCAATTAATACATGAAGTCAAAATTGACACAATTTCAAAATTACGACAGTGGATACTATTACACACATTTGGAAAAGTTTTAATTATTACAGGAAGTCAAAATGGACAAAAATTCTAAATTACGACAGTGTATACTATTACATAAAAGTGTAAATTATTCAATTATTACAAAAAGTCATTATAGACAAAAATTCAAAATTAAGACAGTGTATACTATTACAATAAAGTGTAAATTATTCAATTATTACAAAAATTCAAAATGGACAAAAATTCTAAATTACTACAGTGGATACTATTACATAAAAGTGTAAATTATTCAATTATTACATAAAGTCAAAATGGACAACATTTCTAAATTACGACAGTGTATACTATTACATAAAAGTGGAATTTATTCAATTACTATTACATAAAGGTGTATATTATTCAATTATTACACAAAGTCAAAATTGACAAAAATTCTAAATTACGACAGTGTATACTATTACAATAAAGTGTAAATTATTCAATTATTAAAAAAATTCAAAATGGACACAAATTCTAAATTACGACAGTGGATACTATTACATAAAAGTGTAAATTATTCAATTATTACATAAAGTCAAAATGGACAAAATTTCTAAATTACGACAGTGTATACTATTACATAAAAGTGGAATTTATTCAATTACTATTACATAAAGGTGTATATTATTCAATTATTACACAAAGTCAAAATTGACAAAAATTCTAAATTACGACAGTGTATACTATTACAATAAAGTGTAAATTATTCAAGCATTACAAAAATTCAAAATGGACACAATTTCAAAATTAGGACAGTGTATACTATTACATAAAAGTGTAAATTATTCAATTATTACAAAAAGTCAAAATGGACAAAAATTCTAAATTACGACAGTGGATACTATTACAAAAATTGAAAATTATTCAATTATTACATAAAGTAATTATTGAAAAAAATTCTACATCCTTCAGTGTATACTATTACATAAAAGTGGAAAATTTTCAATTATTACAAAAAGTCATTATTGACAAAAATTCCAAATTACGACAGTGGATACTATTACATAAAGATGTATATTATTCAATTATTACACAAAGTCAAAATTGACAAAAATTCAAAATTACGACAGTGTATACTATTACATAAAAGTGTAAATTATTCAAGTATTACAAAAATTCAAAATGGACACAATTTCAAAATTAGGACAGTGTATACTATTACATAAAAGTGTAAATTATTCAATTATTACAAAAAGTCAAAATGGACAAAAATTCTAAATTACGACAGTGGATACTATTACAAATTTTTTTAAATTATTCAATTATTACATGAAGTCATTATGGAAAAAAAATCTAAATTACGACAGTGTATACTATTACATAAAAGTGGAAAATTTTCAATTATTACAAAAAGTCATTATTGACAAAAATTCCAAATTACGACAGTGGATACTATTACATAAAGGTGTATATTATTCAATTATTACACAAAGTCAAAATTGACAAAAATTCAAAATTACGACAGTGTATACTATTACATAAAAGTGTAAATTATTCAAGTATTACAAAAATTCAAAATGGACACAATTTCAAAATTAGGACAGTGTATACTATTACATAAAAGTGTACATTATTCAATTATTACAAAAAGTCAAAATGGACAAAAATTCTAAATTACGACAGTGGATACTATTACAAAAATTGTAAATTATTCAATTATTACATAAAGTCATTATTGAAAAAAAATTTAAAATACGACAGTGTATACTATTACATAAAAGTGGAAAATTTTCAATTATTACAAAAAGTCATTATTGACAAAAATTCAAAATTACGACAGTGTATACTATTACATAAAAGTGTAAATGATTCAATTATTACATGAAGTCAAAATGGACACAATTTCAAAATTAGGACAGTGTATACTATTACATTAAAGTGTAAATTATTCAATTATTACAAAAAGTCATTATTGACAAAAATTCTAAATTAGGACAGTGTATGCTATTACATAAAAGTGTAAATTATTCAATTAATACATGAAGTCAAAATTGACACAATTTCAAAATTACGACAGTGGATACTATTACATACATTTGGAAAAGTTTTAATTATTACAGGAAGTCAAAATGGACAAAAATTCTAAATTACGACAGTGTATACTATTACATAAAAGTGTAAATTATTCAATTATTACAAAAAGTCATTATAGACAAAAATTCAAAATTAAGACAGTGTATACTATTACAATAAAGTGTAAATTATTCAATTATTACAAAAATTCAAAATGGACAAAAATTCTAAATTACGACAGTGTATACTATTGTATAAAAGTGTAAATTATTCAATTATTACAAAAAGTCAAAATGGACAAAAATTCTAAATTACGACAGTGTATACTATTACATAAAAGTGGAATTTATTCAATTATTACATAAGGTCATTATTGACAAAAATTCTAAATTTTGACAGTGTATACTATTGTATAAAAGTGTAAATTATTCAATTCTTACAAAAAGTCATTATTGACAAAAATTCAAAATTACGACAGTGGATCCTATTACCTAAAGGTGTAAATTATTCAATTATTACATAAAGTCATTATGGAAAAAAATTCAAAATTACGACAGTGTATACTATTACATAAAAGTGGAAATTATTCAATTATTCCAAAAAGTCATTATTGACAAAAATTAAAAATTACGACAGTGTATACTATTACATAAAAGTGTAAATTATTCAATTATTACAAAAAGTCAAAATGGACAAAAATTCTAAATTACGACAGTGGATACTATTACATAAAAGTGGAATTTATTCAATTATTACATAAGGTCATTATTGACAAAAATTCTAAATTTTGACAGTGTATACTATTGTATAAAAGTGTAAATTATTCAATTATTACAAAAAGTCAAAATGGACAAAAATTCTAAATTACGACAGTGAATAGTATTACAAAAAATTGTAATTTATCCAATTATTACATAAAGTCATTATTGAAAAAAATTCTAAATTACGACAGTGGATACTATTACATAAAAGTGGACATTTTTCAATTATTCCAAAAAGTCATTATTGACAAAAATTCAAAATTACGACAGTGTATACTATTACATAAAAGTGTAAATTATAAAATTTTTGGAAAAATTCATTATTGACAAAAAATCTAAATTAGGACAGTTTATACTATTACATAAAAGTGTAAATTATTCAATTATTACAAAAAGTCATTATTAACAAAAATTCAAAATTACGACAGTGTATGCTATTACATAAAAGTGTAAATTATTCAATTATTAAAAAAAGTCATTATTGACAAAAATTCAAAATAACGACAGTGTATACTATTACATAAAAGTGTAAATTATTCAAGTATTACAAAAATTCAAAATGGACACAATTTCAAAATTAGGACAATGTATACTATTACATAAAAGTGTAAATTATTCAATTATTACAAAAAGTCAAAATGGACAAACATTCTAAATTACGACAGTGGATACTATTACAAAAAATTGTAAATTATTCAATTATTACATAAAGTCATTATGGAAAAAAATTCTAAATTACGACAGCGTATAATATTACATAAAAGTGGAACATTTTCAATTATTCCAAAAAGTCATTATTGACAAAAATTCACAATTACGACAGTGTATACTATTACATAAAAGTGTAAATTATTCAAGTATTACAAAAATTCAAAATGGACACAATTTCACAATAAGGACAGTGCATACTATTATATAAAAGTG